>QAXI01000450.1:66544-83294 GCA_004335615.1 Chloroidium sp. JM | reverse complement strand
GGACGGGGGGGCAACATCAATATCGCATGAAGCTTCCTTGATTTGGACATAGGGATCTGCTTTGGAAAGGACCTTTCCCCCTCATTCCAAAAATTCCCCCCCTCAAATTCTCTTGTCAATATATTGGAGGTGGGGCAAGGTGCAGCTTGAACAAGACTTGCACATGATGTGGCATGCCCATTAGAACCAGCAAGTGCACGCAATTCTGAATCACCACTAATATGGGCAGTGTTGAACGCATTGTAAGCATTTTAAGCCATCTGGCAGAGGTGGTTGGAGGAGGGGCAAGGCTGCTTACATAGCCGCAGCCAGCAACCAGGGCGTACAGGACGAACATCGTCGAAAAGCCTAGATTCAGCACCTTGTCAAAGTCCTGCGTCATTAGCATCGGGCCATCAGGGGATGGTTGACAGAGGCACATGAGGACATCCATTTCCCATCCACTGATCCCATGCAGAAAGATTCCATCAGCCCTATATGAGACAGAGTGAAAGCAAAGAGCGCACCAATGGCATACCATTTTCAGAGGAACGCTGACTACAAACAGGAGTACTTTTGCCGGGTTTTTGTTCCGGTCCCAAAAATTCAAGCCAGGCAGTGATATCAAGTAAGTCTCCCACTCTGTGGTGTCCCCAAGGCTGTTCACCTGTGGCCGCTTCATGCTGTTTCGCAGCACAGGAAGGCTGGAGTGGCCCGACACGCTCAGCACAAAAATCCCGATGGCCCTGAATACCCCCAGCCGCAGCGCTTCGTGCCCCGCCGGTGGCTGCACAGCAGAACGATGTCTCTGTCTTGAGCTGCCGCGTGCTCACTTGTTTGGACAGCTCCCTGGAGCTCAAGCAGCCACATGTTGTCGCTCTTTCCGAAAATAATTCCCCTCTATCCCTCTGCAGAATTGCTTTTGGCCACAGCAGCAATCTCACCCTGACCCTGGGATTTCATCTCCTCCAATCCCATGCTCCAACCAGGTGTTAGCTGGCATTAAAAGAGCTCAACACGTCTCTTGAAGAATATTGCACCCACCAAACATCGCACACCAGCATCAGTTTGGAGCCTGAGCTGATCCCCACTGATCCACACGCCCTCTCATACTCAGTGATCGGTCAAGCGCATCGCCTGGAAATGTGACAGGGAAAACATCTGGCTGAGTGTGTTGAAAGTGAAAACTCGAACCAGCACCTGCAGGGGCATTCTGGAGCGGTCTATGTCCATGAGCACTGACAGCAGCAGCACCAGGGTGACCAGCACGGTGGACAGGCAGCCCACCAGGTTGAGCCAGGAGAGCCGCTTGAAGCTGGGGATGAGGATCATGGGCACGAGGGCCAGCATGCTGACCGCCACCGCAAAGTGGAAGGGGCTGGAACCCTTGATGTCTGCACGGGGGGAGGGGTTTGGTGTGACCCCTCAGGGAGCATTTTTGGGCGACGTGGAATGCTTTCTGGGGTATTAGGCATCTCCTTTTCTTTTAAATATTGTTCAGTATCATTGAGTACCATTTGGGGCTCCAAGATCAGCCAGGATTGGTAAGAAAAATGTCAAGATGGATGCGCGGGTCAAATATTGTTTTTGTCCAGAATGCATGTCAAGGCAAGAAAATATGGGAGTCAAAGTCAAACATTGCACTTGATTTGCGTGTCATTTGGACTGGGAATTGGTTGCAATGAAGCAGAGATGACGATAGTGATGGGAGTTTCAGGTGCAAAGGCAAAGTGCTGGCCATTCCATTTGAAGATTTCCTCCACGAAGGTTGCAGTGCTCGAAATTTGGAGCTAGCTTCAGGTCCCAGGCAGGTTCTGTCAAGCACGCTCACCATGGTTAGGTAGCACAGCAACGAATTCCTGCCACAAGACCACCAACATGATGCAGGAGCCCCCAAAAAATTCTAGCACCGTGAAGCCTGCTACCACATACTTTCCACAGGGCCCTAAGGTCTTCGTTCCTGCATTGAAAGAGGACGATTCAGCATGCATATGAGATGGGCTTGTCTCACCATAGTGTTGCTCCCAGCATGACACAGCAGTCTGCGAGAACAGTTTTGGGTGTTTTGTGAAACGAACTTCATGCAAGGATGTGCGATGTGGTACAAAGCGCAAATACAATGGCATACAGAGGAGTCGACAACGTCCTTCAAGGGGGAAGTGCCATGAAAGAGGATGTACCTAGGTTGGGGTAGCTGTGCAACATTCCGGCTGGCAGGGTCTGGAAGGCTCGTATCAGGAGTTTGGCGGATGTGCAGAACACGGCGGTGGATGCCAGGAGCGCCAGCAGGCCAAACCAGCCAGAAAGGCGCATGGCATACGGCATAGACAAGAGGCCCAGCCCCATGTAGATGTTCACCTGTGCAGAAAAGCAGAGCAGTTGGTGAGAACACCAACAGTATCATGTGCTTTGTTGCACTGTCCACACTGCCTCTTGATGCATCCACTGCCAGAAGATCGGAAGCAATTGGCGCTGACTTGCTCCAAGGCTTCCATTTTCATTCAGCACAAATTGGAGGCAAGTGGCCCTCACCAGACTGAATGTCGCCTGGATGACAGTGGCGCCCTCACTTTCGCTGTAGCTGGTGGAAGTTAGATCTCCCTCATCCCCATGCCCCCCATTTTGTGCCTCATACTCCCTGCTTAAGCAGCAGTGCCGACGTTGACATCTTGCGGTATTCGCACGTGATCATCAGCACACGTGGCTTTGTTCGATAATCTCACCTGAGGAGCGGACCTCCATCTTCAGGCATTGAGGTCCAGCTAGTGCTGCCCGACAGTGACTTTAAGGTTGTGCACTCAGCTCAAACGGTATCTCTCTGGACAATGAACATTTGCGACGCTTTCATTAGATGTACGCACCCCTCTAATTTTAGCTATTGATGCAGCTCTGCAGGCATTGAAGCTGGGTGCAACCTCTTGTAAACAGGTCCCGCAAGGACAGCCTGTCAAACGGGAAACTTTGAAGCTGAGCAAGGGGGCATTCCACTCAGATCCTCATCCATGCTCTGAGATGCATCTTCATCTTTCCTGGCATGGCAATCCTCTGGCATGGCAATCCTCTCCATCCAGATATTAGTCACTGGCTGCAGCAACGACGAGAAGGTGGCACAGGGGCAAATGGTGGTTGATTGTATATGTGAGATATATTGATGAGACCAACTTGAGGCAGATGCTACAGTCTTTGTGGGATGATCAAAGCAGCTTCATACAGAGTATATGGGTGCAGGAGAGTATGGAGACAAATGGTGGAAGGGTGAATACAAGCAATCGCCGTATGCCTTGCCAAGAAGACAACTTGATGCAAGTGTTGCTGAGGGAATTCATGACTGGAAAGATTTGAAATGTACTTTGGAGAGGCGTCTTCCATAATGTAAGATAGAACATGTCCAGAATAAAAGATACACCCTTCAACCCCAGCTGAGACACGCACAGGCAATCACTGCATTCCCAGCCCAGCAAATAGCGCAGATCACAGTTATGCGGCGTCCAGGCAGACCCTCACTGCGGCGGCTCACAGGACCGTTGGCTGGGGTTGTGGCCATATGCCACATGAGGGTGATCAAGACAAGCCCCGTGCACTCAATTGTAACAGCGCAACGAGAGCCACAATTTCCCAGGATTTGCCAATATTGAAGCTGCGAAGGTCTGAGCATCTGTAACGATTTACAGGGAGTTCAATGACTTCACGCCAGGGCCACTTAGTGCGAGATCGGCAAAAGCATTCACCCTGACAGATCTCTTGCCGAATGTCTCACAACTAACCTCTCTCAATAATAGCGCATCTTCAATCATGATCACTTAGATTACCAGCGTGAGCAATTCAGTGTTTGGGCATGCCCTGCACAGCCAATTTGGGGACAATATGACATCCGTCAAGGTCCAAGTTGCCTCCTGGAAGATCTGCAGCTGACAGGAGGGACCCTCGAAGCAATCAGTGATACAAAGCTTGGGTGTTGCACAGTCTCCACCTTGGCGTCTTTCCACAAGATAACCCCCAGTCCTGGAGTCTCCGAGATAGTTTACAAGTACGGATTCACGCGCTTAAAGCTTGTCAATGATGGCTTTCGTGAAATCCGAGCATGTGGATGAGCCCCCAAGGTCGCCTGTCCTGTACTTGCCCTCAGCAATGGTCGCAATCACAGCGTTCTGGATCTGCAAGCAGCATAAATATTTATTATCCTCTGCTCACTGCCAATTTTCTGTCCATTGGCAACAAGAGACGCAACGAGCCTTCCGTGGCTTTAGCTGGCCACAGAAGTAAAGCGAGGTTTCACAGCCCCGGCATTGGCATTTGTCACGCCATTGAAAATTTTATGATGCTCTGTGTTGTTGTTTCAGGTCTAAAAAGCAGGTCCACCAAGCGGAAAATATCTTTTTATGTACATTCCTGCTGGTCCAAAATCATATCCAGGGTCGACCAAACTCGCTAATTGAAGCAAATTGGTCAGGCCGATACTTCAGCTCAAGAATGCAAACGCAGGTTCAAGCGTAATAGGGGATGGCGTGGCTGTGCCTTGTCTGCGTGGTCATTGAAGCCCAGGTGGCGCAACATCATGACGCTGCTGAAGAGCAGGGCGGTGGGGTTGGCCTTGTCCTGACCGGCGATGTCGGGTGCTGTGCCGTGCACAGCCTCCATCAGCGCCAATCCGTTGGCACCTGCAGGAGAAGTGGTCTCTCCGCACATAAGTTAATGACACACGATTGCAAATATGCAGCAGGCAAGCTGCATTTTCACAACAAGACGAGCTTCACCTATGTTCCCACTGGGTGTGAGCCCCAAGCCACCAATGAGGCCGGCGCAGAGATCGCTGATGATGTCACCTGCAATAAGTTTGTTTGCTTCTCAGGTATGGCATTGGCCATGTAGCAAAATCAAATGTGCCGATGATGGCTGATTTGAGCTTCCCATAAATGCCAAGAAGAGAAGTGGAAGCTGAAAGAAAAAGATAATGGCGTCTCTGGAAGTACTCTCGATTTCACAATGAACATTCATAAGGCGAATCTGAGCTCATTGTGCACGGCAACCTGCCTATCTCAAACGCGCAGCAGAACCATGACATCCAAAAATGGCTCGTATCCTTTGCAGCTAGCTGAGCTTCTGATGCATGGCCATCGCTTCTCAATTGCATGTTTTCAGAATTCTGTTTAATTATGATAGTCAATATCTGCCGCTGCCAGAAAATCTATGCAAAGCTCGTGTGAAATAGGCTACATCTGAGCGTGAAAAGTGGGGTGGCAGGCCCAACAAGGAGACAGGCACTCACCATAAAGGTTGGGCATGACCAGCACGTCAAACTGGGCGGGATTCTTGACCAGCTGCATGCAGGCGTTGTCCACAATCACCTCCTGGTACTCTATGTGTGGGTAGTTCTCCGACTGTTCTCGGCAGCACTTGATGAACAGGCCGTCTGCCATCTGCACACACCTCCCTTTCAAGCAAGATACTCACCACTGGGCAACAGAACATGTGTCGTGTACAATCATCATTTGTGTATTTCGCTCCTCGCCAAATGCCCAATTAAGGTGGAAGCCAGATTAACACCTCCTAGTGGCGATCTAACCCCAAGAGGAGTCTGAAAATCATGACGATTGCATGAAAGGCTCACCTTCATGATGTTGGCTTTATGCACAGCTGTCACCTTTTTCCGTCCATTGTCATTTGCATATTTGAAAGCGAATTCTGCACACGAAAGAGCATCAGCACTGGATTTCAAAGGAGATTTTTGGGTCTTGCAGCCCCTCCCTTCCTGTGAATGCGTGTGTCATGCCTGTGACTTAGCAAAGTGCAGCAAATAAGGTAGGCTGCATACCTGCAACACGTTCCGATGCTCTCCTGGTGATGACCTGCACGACAGGCATCCCTAATTTCACAGGATCAATTTGTTTTCCAGGTCTCTTCCTGACTGGCTAGGGGAGCATGAATCAACTCAGCTCAGAAAGCAAACCTCCCAGCATGAGCTATGACAACCCCCTTTAGACTGAGCATTGGATGCAGAAAACTTTCCAAGGGCAGGATGTCCTTCCCTTCTTCCTCCCAAAAAAGCTTAACCATCTGTTTCGTTCATTCACACAAGCTTGCCAAAACCTAATGCATAGGAATAGGTTTGATCCAGTATCACAAATAAGGTGAGCATCATCACGCGCAGGGTTTGCAAGCCAAGTTTGAGAGCCTGTGTGCAGGAGAAACGCTCTCCCTAAGCTTCATCAATGCAGACACTTAGAGCTTTTGCATTTGGCAACAAAAAAGAATTAACCCTCATTCCCCATGGCCACATGGCAATAGTTGCTAATGTGTGTCAGGCGTTCTGCCCCAGACCCACTCATATAAAAAGCGAGCACAATGGGAGAGCAAGCACACCCACCTTTAGGCTCTCCACCACCCCGGGCACCACCTCATGCTCCAGCCCGCTGTACTCGCCCTCCGTGTTCTCCCGGATGGTCACCAGGTTGACGTCGTCGTACCGGGTCTTGTACCCCGGGATGCTGAAGCAGGGCCGCACGTTGGCATACAGCTGCAGCTCCTTGCGCAGGGTCAGGTTGAGCGAGCGGTGGCCCTTGCCGATGGGGGTGGCCATGGGGCCCTTCAGCCCGATGCGGTGCTTCTGCAGGTGACAGATGGGTGGTCAGGAGGGTGTGGGGAAGGGCAGTCCATCTTTTGGACATGACCGAGGGCCCTGAAGTTTCACACTCATGGAAAGGGGGCGGTTGAAATCGCGTTTGCCAATCCAAATCAGGTGCCTGTATTTCAGTGAAAGTAAATGAGTACATACAATATGTAGAGTTTTAAAATGGCCCAACATTAGGGCAAGCTTGAGCCAATACTGAACTTCAGAAATTCAAGCTATAGGAGTCAATGTTGAATTATACAAGCGGTATAATTGCCAAATGCATGCTGTGAAGATGCAATGAACTTTTGACCATCGACTGCTTGCGCTTGGATATACAGTTGTTTGCAAATTATTGGGACAAAAGTACCCTTCATATTGCTTCCTGATTCATGGTCTTAAGGACGTCATGACGCCAAATACAGTGCACATCGCAATTGAGGCGGTAGAAACATACTAGGACAGAATCAAGGTTCTCCCTGGTGACCATGGAGTTGGTCCTGGGATCAGCTGTCTTTCCGATGTACTGTTCTTCCCATTGGATTGGCACTCCTTGAGCACTGAAGATGTTCCTGACTGCATCTGCTATCTCTGGCCCGATACCATCCCCCGGAAAAAGGGTTGCAGTCACGGGTTCCGAACTGAACGCCCGGCAAGATGACGTCGCCCCGCTGTCTGCCAGCCGCGAGCGTATCAGCTGCGTGGCCTGTGAAGCTGCTCGTCTCATTGCTGCTGTACATACACTTTACTTGCAATACTCCTCTCGTGCCCTAATTCATAGAGACCGCCAACCTGTGAGCAGTGGGGGTGGGGTGAAAGGGGTACCCCCTTATGCCTACAAGTCCAAGCACTGATGAATTTTGATATTTTTGACTGATGATCAGATCACACTCTGCAAGCAAGGAGAGCGCGTGAGAGGCTCAAGAAAGAATCGCCCCTACCTGGGAGCAGGGAGGTGAACTTCTGCCCTCCCTCCCGCCCTGGGCTTGAAAGGCTGGAGCAGTGGAGTGCCAATCCCTGAGGCTAAATCAGTCCAATATTCAAAAAATGCCCAGGTAATTGAGATCAAGGAGTACTTCAATCATTCTCTGGACATTGGTGAAGCAAAGGGATCCCACTTCCGTCCCTCAATAGGAAGGGGTGAACTTACGCACAGGGAGTACCTTCGAATGTCAATGCAAGGTCATGATTGTCTTGATGTGCTGAGGGGCAGATTCAGCCAGCAAGGCAACCCCAAAACCCTGGTGGGGCAGGCAAGATGAGCAGGGCACACAGGGGATCAGCTTCAAACTGGCATTCATGCAGGACGCTAAAGAGTACGCAATAAATCAGCCAGCCATTAGGAAGAGAGGATCATCCAAGGGCAAATGACTAGTCATCTTTAGGGTCTTGAGATGTTCAACCACAAGCTCGGCTCCCTCCTCGGGCGTACAGCAAGCAGAGTCAATCTTCAGCAGCCGCAGATCCAGCTCCGGGTCCTTGGTCCATGCCTCGCATCCGTTGTACCTGAATGCGTAGCACTGATGGCAGATGGCAAGTGGGGCTATGCAGTGGTGGGCTTGTTACATTGGCTTTCCAGGTGAGATGACATTGCAGAGCATCCCCATGGTTGAACACATGAAACGCTTGACCGCCAAAAAAACAAGCTGGCTGTCCCTGTCCCAGTAGAAGAGGGGTTGCGAAGCACGATCACAGCTAGGATACTTTGCAAGTATGGAATCAGAGGCGACAGATAAAGCTGCGTCACTCATTGAAACTTGCCTTGCATTAAAGATTCAATTGTGAGGTGCTACAAGCAGAACCATGATATTGGCAATTGACTCAGGACTTGATATCAATCTTCTGCCTGGTCAAGTCGGTACCTTTGCAGCAAAGCCTGTATCTCCCTCCAGCCAGACGGTTTGTGCCGTGTGAGTTTGCTGTCGTGTAGACTTGCTCTCTCCTCCAATCGCGTCTTCCACAGCTCTTCGACCAAACATGCACACTCCACCACGATAACTGTAGTGCCCTGCAGGTGCCAATCTCCTCGACTTTGAGTGCAAAATTGATTTCCATATGCACAGAATACATTAGTAGTGATCTGCACACAAATTCTGTCCATCATTCTGAAGGGGCAAATAGTGCCATGAGGGTAAACGGGCGGTCATGAAGGCACTCAATGTGGTCACTGCAACCCTTCTGTTGCAAAATGGTGTCAAAATTAAGAGTCCTAGAGCATCGTGCTTTGTTGAGGGCATTCCAGGGCAGGCCGGTTGAATACCTTGGGAGCAGCATCCAAGGCCTGGTGGTACAGCTCTACCCTGGCCAGAGGGCTGTCCAGTATCGGGCACATGCCGTTCTCGAGCTGCGTCTGGGCCATTCGAAACATGATCCTATATGCTGCCAGGTTAGCATCGTGATCCGCCATGCTAATGGGCTTGGACACCAGGATGTCTTTCGAGTCGTCCTTGTCGATCAAGGGCCACTTCAGCGTCCTGCAGCATGTCGTGAGCCTTGTATGCTATACAGCCCAAAGTCCGTATCAAGCACAGAGCGTCGGGATCCTGCCTGGAGCAGAAATCAGATAATTCACCATACAGGCTGATGTGAGAGCACTTGCCTTGACAGGATTTTGCAGATACTGCTCTTCCCGGAACCTGCAGAGAATGAAAGTGAGGCTTGCAGTGGCGCATATAGCCTCAGTTCTGCTGTTTCGAGCCATGCGGATCCTACCTGGGTGCCCTTTGAACAGTAACAAGACTGGCATGCTAATGGAACAACAGCGATTGATTTAAGGAAATGCGTGCTACAAAGAAGCGTGATCCGCACACCCTCTCCTATTCTCCCTCGCTGCTCTGAAGGCTCTGCACAGGATGGTAAACTCGGTCCCAAAATAATGTTAGTAACACCACAGTCCTGTGAAAATTTGTACGGGAGATTTCAATTCTGAACTCAGCAGCGCAGCGCTGCACTGGTATGACTTCATGCTACGCCTGAGAAGGATAGTCAGTCGGACAGGAGGTTGGAAGACTGCTCTGAGTGCGTCCAAGAACCTGCCCCGGTCTCCAAATCTGGCCTTGCCTCCGTCTCCCATTGCTGCCCCGGAGATAGTTGCTGCTTTCCAGCTGAGGTCCCCTCTTAAGAGCTTGTGGGGGCTCTATGAATCCTACCTCCAGAAGGCACCCATCAGGACACAGAGCTTGGCCCTCTCGGTCATTTGGTGATTTTCACATCTCAAGTTGACCTTGCTTTAATTCAGCAACTGAAAAAGGCGCTCATGTGGGCTTGCACAGCTGACTTGTATAACTCCTAATATAAATTTCCCTGCTTTAAGAATGAGACGGCCCTTCAACTTGGCAAATTCCATCGACGGGATCACTGATTCGCTTGCCATCATAAATTATTGATTGCTGAACAGGGGCACTGGGGACCTGGTGGCGCAGAAAATAGAAGGAAAAGCGGTATGATCCCTTTTCACCATGCCATCCATCCTGGACTCACCGCCAGAAGCAGCCTCATTCAAATTCACATGACAACAAACATGCCTGGTTCATTGTGCATATTGATTTTGCAGGGCTTCAATCTTAGACGGCCTGCCCTGACGGCTCTCTATGGGGGAGCATTTCTGGGACCAGCAGGTGGGTATGTCCGAGTAATGTATATAATGAGAAGTTGGCCAAGCGCCGTAATTCCTCTTCTGAGCAGGATGTGCACAAACCACAAATCCTCAAGGGAGTATGCTGGCTGAGGCTTGTTGGGTCCTGGCCTAGGGTGTTCATTCCATTAGGGCAGAGATGAGAAGTGGTTCTGAGACCGGCAATGAAAACCAGACGTTAATAGTTGAGTTTCCAAGGGGAACATGCTCTCCAGAATCTCTGAGTGAGATAATTGAGATGAAGAAAAAAATGAGAGTCTCAGAACTCTAGGCAGAGAATGTGGCGGTCTGGATCTCCTGCCTCATTTGCTTCTCCATCTCTATCGTCTGTCAACAAGAACTCTGAAGAGCACTGTCCCGCTCCAACCCCCAATCTCCGTTTCCGCAAACATTATCATCACCTCTCTCTGGCGCATGGGGGTCATTGAGCCTCCTTCCATGCTCGCACTCACAAGCGGGGCAGCAGAAGCTATCAAGCAGCACTTGATGTATCATGAAGCGTCAGATAGTAACAATTGTTTGGTAAAGAGAGGTCAAAACCTCAGACGGATTGGTTCATGCATGCAGGTCATGCGTGGTACTGTGCACTGGACAAAATCATTGGCATGCGGTGGAAGCCCAGCACCCTGCCATTCATCGTGGCAAAGGTGAGCACAGAGATTCGATGTTCACGATTTTTGGCCTCCTGCCTAACTTTTGCCGTCAGTCCAACGTTAAATATGCGCCCACCTCCACCAAGCCCTTTCCCTTGCAGAAGATTCACTCTACCAAGCCCTATTCCTACAAAAATGGGCTGGAATCAATTTGTCAATTGGGGTGCCAGGGAATGATCTTTAAAATCCTTGGACATCGCCTTTCCTCCCCAAGCCCCAACCTGCTCATTTCTGATCCTATCAGCTATGAGCAAAAGACATGGCTGGGTCAAGACAGTGCAGGTTGCACAGAACAGCGGATTTGAGTGGCTGCAGGTGACGGCAGACAACCTCTGCTTCACCCCGGTCCATGTGGTCCTTTTCTTTGGCTGGCTGAATTATGCAGTCGATGGAGGCAGTGCTTTGGTGAGGGTCCATTACTGTTGAGCGGTTCTGGTTTGATACACCGCAGTAATTTGGTCAGTGGAGCTTAATTTACCAGAATGTACGACAGGTTGAACCGTTCAGAGGCGCAAATTTTGCATTATATAAGTGGTCTCTCTTTGACAACAGGGAAGCTTTGCTGTCCATCAAATATCAATTGTGAGCTGCACAGCGATCATAGCACAGACCCTGCAAGTACGGCGGTGAGGGGATGACCATCAGTGAATCTCTTGGCATCTGCAAACGTATTTGGGAACTTTCTTCCCTACTCCTGCCCACTCTTCTGCCACAACGTTGCATGCCCCTCTTTCACCCACCATGTCCTATTACAGCCAGTCCTCTGCAGGACCTCTGGCCGAAGCTGCGGAAGGACTACTGGCCTACCGTGGTGGCAGAGCTGCTGGTGTGGCCTGGGTGGCAGATGCTGACCTTCAGGGTGGTCCCCCTGCACCACCAGCTGATGACCTCCAACCTGCTGACCCTGGGGGAGGCTGTGGCGCTGCCGCTGGCCAAGGCCCACGACGACTGGTTTGCCTGGCTGAAAGGGGTGACAGTGACTGAGGAGGCGGCCGTTCCTGCTGCCTAGAGGGGCTCCTTGCAGCATGAAAGTAAGAGCTGTTTGGAAGGAGTTCAGGTGGGGGGGGGAATTTGATGGCGTACCAGGAGGCAGGCATTGCTGCAGCCTAAAGGGGGTACAGTAGGCGAAGCTTGGAATTTGAGGAGTGGGGGCTGGCAGAGCTCAAGGAAGTGGTGAACCCATCATAAGGCAAGATGTTGTGATGGCCTGGTGAGGTATTGGTGGCTGATCGGCCAGCACGTTCTTATGGGAGTTGCATGCGGCTCAGCACTGTCTTGCTGCCACGCCTGCTAGGCATGTTTTCCTCAAACTCAGGTCAAGGAGTGCACAGCAAAAGGAACAGGCAGCCCAAAGCAGAAAGTGGATTTGAAGAGGAATAAAACTCAACATTTTGGAAGATTGTATCTGGTTGGCTGCAGTCTCCTGTCAAGTTTGCAACCGCTTCGTCCTTGACATATTTGGCAATCTTGCGTGAAACGAATTTTCTCATAGCATCTGCTGATAGGCTTCTCAGCCGTTCTAGGGTAATCATCTGATGAGCAGGGAAAACACCACACAGCATTACAATGGGTGGGCACATGCCACAATAATTCTCTCACTACAGCTGGAGCGTTTGCATGCTTAAACTCTGGCGCAAAATTTTGCTACAATTGGGTGGAATCAGCTACAGAGTCACTCAAATTTCAAACCAGAAATCACAGTCAAGCATACACTCACCGCTCCTCAGCTCTACTGCACCAGCTATCGCCACATTTCATCAAGCTACAGTGTCCCCTACCGGCGTGCAACACACCGCCTTCCAAACACCAACAGTCATTCAGTCCCCAGCCGTCCATCTAGTCTCTGCTACATCATTGGACTCCATACATGCTTCCTTGCTGCAATGTCTGCTGAGTCAGCGCAGCCAGTCAAAGGGACTCTGGCAGATTTTCGGTGTAAACTTGCACCAGCAAGTGCATCATCAACTTTCCGCTGAGCTTTTTTCCAATACACCCTCCCGGCTCCCTACGCCTGAGTCGCCATTTCCGGAGTGCGGGAGGTCCTGGCAGAGGGACGCCTCATCAGGCTCTACTGAGAACGAACCGTTCCCCTTCTGCAAATTCACATCAGAAGTCAAGATTGAAGGAAGCAGCATAGTCAATATTCAGGTCCTAATGTCCCCAGGGGACTGCAGACTCTCGAAGCAATTTAAAAAACGCCACCTCCAGTGACCTTGGTAATAATTCCACGACTTACTAATGGTCAGCCTGGACAGCCCCTGAAGCGACTGACAGTTGTGCAATTCAGTGATGTACAACCAGCACACCAAGCTTTGCCGCAGTAGCCTGAGCCAATGCAAAGCTCTTTGGAATCCAATTCTATTGGTGCAATAATCGAAGACACATGATGGCATAAATCGCTGGCCATGGCAGTGCCGCAATGTGAGGGTAGAGACAGCCCTTCAGGGGTCTATGTTTTGAAGTGTGGCTGGTGTTTGACAAGAAGAGGTTGGTAAAAGGCAGCTGGAAGAGTGCTGTCTCACCCCGGACGGCAGGGTGGTGCCTCCACGCGCCACGCGGGCTTCTTGCTGCAGGGCTCGGCGCGCGGCCACCGCGTCCTGTGCCGCGGTCATCTGCCGCTTTGTCACCTCCATCATCGCAACGCTCAGCTCCAAGACACCTGGAAACAGCCCTCCGCGGATCAGTCTCAATTCATGTCGTCAGCATTGACTGTGGCTTCCTTGCCTCTCAGAATCTGATGTCTCGTCCTGTCGTAATCTTCTTGTAGCTGTACTCCATGCAATGAGCCTGTCCTTTTCTCTGCCATGTCAAGAAAATGCCGATAATCTGCTTCCTGACCTGCCTGGCTGAGAGCAGAGTACCCAATTCCCACAGAAAGGTGGCAAGACCTGCATTTCCATCGATCGGACTTGGAGAGAGGGGTAAGTCCCTACAGCACCTGCAGCTCCATCAGCAGCACCAAACAAGGAGAGACAACAAAAACCCTCATCCCAAAAACCCAGGCGGATGTGCAAGAGAGCTGATGGGGGCCTGGGTGGGATGACAGGGAGGGAAAGAAAGTAAGGAGGGGGAGGGGACCTGAGCGCAGGAGGCCCGGTGGCTGGAAGGGTCTGTCCAGGAACTGCTCCTTGCCCACCAGGCTGGCTTCCCAGCGCTCGTCGCGGTCCACGATGGCCTCGATCATGTCCGCCTCCTCCTGGTTGGGCGCCCACGTGCCTGCCTTGGTGTACGCACCTGTCGCCTGCATTCGCGGGATGCCACCGTCTATTATACAGAGTTCCTGATTGTCCTGGGAGGGGGAGGAGCTGAGATGGGTGTAAGGTGAGAATGGAGGGGGAGGGTGAAATGGGATGGAGGGAGAAGGTGTTGAGTGACGAGGGGAAAGTAAGGGCGGGAACGTCAAAACAATGTTTGGCTTTTGGCGACCAAGTCCCGCAAGTGCAGCCTTTCTCCTGCAATATCTGCAACTCGTTCTTCTGCCATCCCTTCAGCATCTCGTTCTGCAAGAGGGAGATTCAGCAAGTTCTCCATCCCTGCAATTTTAGTATGCTCCTGCATGCCCCTCCCTTCTGAGCACTCAAGCATGGCCTCAAAGTCCCTTGGGGCAGCTTGGGGAACAAGATGGCTGTCGGAACATACAGAGGGATGGTGTGTCAGGTCAAGGGTAGAAAAGGGGAGGGAAGCACCTCTCTGCGTGCCTTCTGTGCCTCCTTCCACTGCCCACCGCGCACCAGGTACTCCTCATACTGGCCTATCCTCCGGAACTTGGCGTATCTGTCCAGCTTGATTGCCTCTGTGTCCATGTTCGCGTACCTGCAGGGCCCCACCTTCAATGACACTCATCAAGTAGCCCATATGTGAAATTTCATTTCAAGCTTTCACTCTCACAGTTGAGCTTTTCAATACTCGACTGCATCTCTCTCAAGTCTTACGCCCTCACCACCCCACCCCACCCCATCAGAAGTCAGGGTACAAGGCGTACCTGCACTGAACAGTGTGCAGTTCCCAAGCACTGAGACACACTTTCTGCTTACACTCTGCTCAAACCGGATCTGGATTGAGCCCTGAAGAAGTAATTTCCGATGTTTTTTGCTTGGAGAAGCAGCAGTGGGCTGAAATTCAAAGGCTCTCTGGACGTCGAATCAACATTTCTTGACAAAGAATTACAGGTAGCATTCCCTATTATCACTCCGCCTCAGCTGTCAAATTTCATACTGGGAGCTACAGTGCACCAAATTTGATTTTGTTTTCAGCATAAGATAGATAATTGAGTCAGCAACCCAGTGCCTTTTTCAAAATTATTTTTTGATGAGTATTGTAGTCAGAACTGGGGTCCTTGCTTCATTGGGTCAAAGCCGGATGAAAAGCACTAGTTGGCCATATCATAACCCATGCCCCCTGGACAGAGCAGGAAGCCATCAAACCGCCCCAAATTTGAAAAGGGCATTGCTTGTTGGTATTTGACCACCTGTGACATTGTTATGGGGGGTTCAATGATCCTATACCCCCCCAAACCCTAGCCTACAATAGGGTTTCTTGGTCCATATGAAATACACCGATTTCCACCCATTTCAAGCAATTTTGATGCCAATAGGGGCTCAGATTGATCTTATAGTGTTTCTAGACATCTCCAGCTCACAAAAGTCGAATATAGACATCGCCAAGGGCAGATGGGCCATTTGATGCTTGCATGGCCATGCCATGCCAACATCCTTGAAGACAAATTTGTCGACTTTTGCTTTCAGACTCTCTTGATATCATGTGTATAAGGCCTATAGAGCACTGAACGACTCGTTTGCTTGCTTAAATCGCGACGAAAGGTGAACTGTCTACAGCGCGCAAGCGAAAATGAGCTCTGCCAATCCAAAAGCATGTCGAAGATTAAGCATAGCGCAGTCAAAAGACAGCAGAGTTGCAAATTTGTTGGCAGTATCCGCATAAGGACTCCAAGACCTTTCCTCCGATGCCCTAAAACCTAAATTTGGCCTTGTCCTGCAAAAGTTATGGGTGAAAATGTAAGGGCGAACGATAATAGGGCCCAGGTGATAATAGAGCAAACTACCTGTAGTGCAATGCATTGACAAGGTAAGTCGCTGCATCATTAAAAGCAGCAGATCATAGCCCGCACCCCCACTCACTGTCAATTCTTCCCTCCCGCTTGCAGGCACCTTTGGCGATTGGTGGGTCCCCTGTCAGACTTTGGGGGAAAAAGTCCCTGCTGAATCATGCAATTACTATGCAATTACTAAGGGTGGCGAGACCAAACGCAGCAAATAACAGCAATCAGCTTCATTGTATTGCTGAATGCTCTCCCAGGTCTTTGAAATGTGCAAGAGAAAGGGGGAGGGGAGATACTTGGTGTGGTAGATGTTCATGATGGACTCTTTAATGGCCGGAAAGCTGCCCATGGGCTCCGCGTGTGCCCCTCCCAACGGCTCGGTGATGATGTCGTCCATCACCCCGAATTGCACCAGCTCCTGAGCAGTGATGCGCAGGGCCTCTGTGGCCTGCAGCAAACAGCGGGCACAGATTTGAATAAAAGTGCTATCTCGCCTTGGAGCAGAGGTAGAGCTGTCTCCCAGCCTAGGTCTAGAAGCATGGAAGATGGATAGGGGGTTGAGGGGTGGGGGAGTCCCGTATCTGACAACTCATCTGTCAAATGTTTGTCGTTGCACTGCTTCGAGGAATAGAGCTATGCACATCCTTCCAAGAATTAAAACCAGCCTCCCCCTTTCCATCCCAGTCTGTATCAACAGGGGCTGAACACTCGAGTCTACTGCCAAAAACAGACCTACTTTGCAGCTGCGCAAGGACACGTACAGTCGCCTGACCCCCATCCAGCGGCTGCAAGTCGCGCGCCACCCCAACCGGCCCACC
>QAXI01000450.1:29596-40396 GCA_004335615.1 Chloroidium sp. JM | reverse complement strand
CCCACCCCAACACATCCTTCATGTGCAACAATCAGGACACTCTATTCCACGCAGGCACAGCGGCTGATTGACCGTGTATGGATACATCAGCACCCTGGAAAAACATTTACGGAGAACTGTATCCAGATTGATAGACCCTCGATCCTTGACCTGCACTATCCCCTCTGAAAAGGTTCCTCCAGGACTCTGGATCAACCAGAGATGCTCACCGCCCAGATGGCGGGGTGAGCCAGCCCCCGCGGGAAGATCCCCCGGTCCTCGATCAGCTTCGCCACCAGCGGCCCGATGTCCAGCGCGTACGTCTGGTGGTTGCCCACGAACAGCATTGGGCGGCGCTGCGGCACCCCCTGCAGCCCCTGCCGTGTCACCCCGTCCTCCCCCGTGGAGAAGAACACAGGGCTGGTCAGCCGCTGGACCCAGCCCAGGGCCCTGCAGATGCCATTGAACCCTTTCAAAACGTGTCACCCTCCCATGGCAAGAATACTTTGGGCAAGACGTCTGAGGTGTGTACAACTGAGACCTTGAATTAGCTCTTTAAGGAAATGTCGATGGTATGTTTGAAGGAGAGATTACTTCATCAGGCACAGGGACGTGTTTTGAGGCATGGGGAACACTGCAGCAAGCGCTGGCAGCTCCGTCCAAGGCAACAGAACCCTTGTCGAATTCTTAGGGGACGGAAGCTCCTTCTCGAGGAGATTTAGCGATGGGTGCCAAAACGAATGAGTTTCTTTGTGACCAAGAATGTGCAGTGACAAGCAGAAATTTGCTGGAGAAGAGCATTTGTCTTGCTTCTCGGACTTCTCTTACCCCAACCCCTACCACCCTTCTCCCCGTGCCATTCCATCTCGGAGACAATTAGCTATATTGCCCAACCGACCATTGCATGACCCTGTCTTCAACTTGTGAGGTTTGGGTTGCCACACACCCTGAATGATCTCGAGCTTGAAAGGCATCTCCAACATTTTGGGCAGAAGCAATCCTACCCCCCCCCCTTCCTACCCATCTTTGCACGACCCTGTCAGAAGTTTAAGAGACTGGAAATGGCGCTCACTCGTCCACTGTAATGTCGAGCTCCTTGGGTGTGGGTAGCTCCAGCGACTCGGCGGTCCCAAACGACTTCCTGGGCCGCTTCTTCGTGGGTGACGACATCACCCTCTTGGTGGTGTAGAAGCCCTCCTCCCTCATGATCTCAGTGAGGTCCACCCCTGCCTCTTGCAGCAGTGCATGGCTTCTGCCTTCCAGGACCTGCCAACAGTAGAGGCCATTGAATGACCTCCAGGGATCAGAAATCAATTTGATCCCTAGCATTCGTGGGGAAGACTGCTTTGTTGTTCTTGCAAGCATCACAAGAATTCCCACAACATACCATCTCGCCACAATCGAGGAAAACAAAGTCTGCATTCCAATTTAAGGACGTGATCACCTGCAATTCTTGAGGTGATTAATCCACCTCTGAGAGAAATGATCCTTTCAAAAATTGCTCTGGTATGAAACACAGCCACAATAAGAGGAGCGGAAAAAAGGGGAAATGCAGGGCTTTACCCTGAGCCTGCATCTCGGCAGCTTCTCCTTCAGGCGGGGGCCCTCCTCCTTGGAGGGGATGAGCAGGTCCCCATCACCCACCAGCAGCAGCACCCGCTGACTCACATTCTTCAGCAGGGGCTCCACATACCTGTGCAAGACACCAAGTGCGTTTACAATTGCGCATGATCCTGACAAGTTAGCAAACAAAGCTGGGTCCACATCGGTTCCTGCGTCCAGGCGTCATGTTGGGTGCTCAAGTTGCCTTATAAAGATTCAAGTCAACACGATTGATCGCCCAAGAAAATCAGTAGACTTGCACTATGCTTGTGTGTCAGCATGTGCTTGCTCAGACCAATTCCTGAACCAATTCAGGTATGCACAGGCCTTGTCCCAGGAGGAGGACATATCTAACATAAATTCATACTCAATTTGTAGAATGCTTGCAAGCCACTGCCGGAACGTCTTTCAAAATCCCAGAAGTAGATTCTTCTCATGCTAGCGAGCCGTGCATTGTTATGACTGGACCACTCCAGCCCTATCCATGCGCATGCAGACAAGCATCACAAGCACGCACATAGAAATAACTGTTGCGAGTGCTGGATGTCTTACCTGCTGCCCTCCTCCAAGAGCTTCAGCTTCCACTGCAGAGTGGGTGGGGGTAGGATCTCCGCGATGGTTTGCAGCTGGGGGATCAGGTTCTGAACCCCCTTCCCGAATTGAGACAACTGCATCACAACAATATTGGTCGAGCGCCACAATTGGGAAAATCCACCCAGGGGCTGCACTGATGCTCAAGAAGGTAGCAGAAGAAAATCACCAAATGTGAATTCAGCAAGCAATGAAATATGGATGCAGGTGGTGAGGACAACCTGCTCAGAAAGTGGGGCAGATCTGTTGACCCCTTTGGCAGCAAGTGCTATGGGGTTGCCCAGCCAGGGGGCTAGCGCCACTGGCACTGAATTGTACAGCTCCTGCAGTTGCAGTACGCCTGGTCAGCAAGCAGTGCACTACCTCATTCAGGCCAAAAGATGCAGTGCGTGCACAGAGACAGAGGAGTTTGTAAGGCGACCCCAGATTTAGGGCTGGTCTCGAGGTGTAGGAGGTTCCAGAAAGAAGTTGGGATGTACAAGGACTGATGAATATGGAGAACCCCAGATGGGTCCATAGCGTGCGAGAACAGATGTTGACATCATGGATCTCAGCTGCATGATGGGAGGAGGAGGAGGGTGACTGAAGACAGGACAGCTTGGGCAATGAGCCACTGCCTTACAAAGCCAGTAAGGTTGGAAGGGCTGACCTTGGGGATCTGTGGGAGCAGGGGGCCGAGCCTGGGCCACACGGAGCGGGGAAAGGAGGTGGCTGGGTTGACGAGCACGATGCGGTCAACCAGGTCCCCCCTCTCCGCAGCCGCCGCCAGCGCCACCACCCCTCCAAAGGACTCCCCCAGCAGGTAGATGGGGCGCTCTATCGGGGAATCCTTCACCTCCTTCTCCAGGTACTCCCTGCGTTCAGTGTGCCTCAAGAGTGGTACTGACTGTGGAAGCTTTGTACACAGGTATTACGGCGATCAGGCTGCATGAGCCTGGGCCATCCTGGGACCCAGACACTATTTCCCCCAAATTCGCTCACTTTGCAAGGAATGGGGGTCATGTAGCCATGCAAGGCCGGCACAGTGGTTGCAATTCAGCGTTCCCGTGGAGGAGTATAGTCATCCTGATCCACGTTATGGCATGCAAGATGATTGGAATAAATGACTCAATTATGCCAGTGGACAAAACGACTGCTGAGCGTGGGTCCAACTCCCGTCCTCAACGTGCCCAGGAACATTCGCATTGTTTTCCCTTCACAGCCCTAAATTCCTTTCAGGTAGAATTGAGACCAACATAAGTTCTGGCACCCCTTGATAGTATAAGAAATTGTCCGATCATGATTATCAACAAACATTGAAATCAATAGCTCATCCCAGAAGTGGGATACTGTGGTCAGGTACTGCCATCCAAACTTGCCTCTTAGGGTGTCAACTTGATTTTTAGAAACAGCCAGCTGCACAAGAATACTGCCGCTTCGTGACAGCGGCTACGCGCAAAGGACTTGCAATGCATGCCAAGGGATGTGGTAGCAAAATCAAAGGCAGCACTTACAACAACCCCACAATCAAGGAAGCCTTCCTGCAGGAAGAGATATACAACTACAATCCAGCACTTACACCATCATTGACTGCAGTTCCCTTTCCCCACAGCACAACAACAACAATGGACCCTGCTCAGCCTGCATCTGCAAGCGCAAGCAATCAAGCAATGGAGATGGGGGAGAGGGTATGCTTCAAGTACCTGACGAGGCGCACGAGCTCGAGGAAAGGCGTCCTGTCGTTGCCTGGTATGCTGAGGGAGTGCAGGTCAAAATCCCTCACAAGAGCGGGAAACTGGCGTGAGGCTGCCAGCCCGGTTCCGTCGATCCCCGGAACGTACAGCATGAAGGGTAGGGCAGCGGCAGCTTCGGGCGTGGCAGGCGAGGTGCCGGGGAGGTAGGGCCTGATGAACTTCGGTGGGCCATCTGCACATCCCCCAGTGTCTTATTCTGGCGTGCACCATTGGTTTTGTGAAGGCAAGCCGGAGCTGCACATTGCCTTGCTCAATTTGACAATCCTTTCTTTCCAGCCCGTTGTCTACTTTCTACTAGCCCCATCCCCTCGATGCTCTCCTCCTGTCTCGTCTACCTTCTACTAGCCCCCTCCTCTTGATCACATCCTCCTATCCCATCTTTGCCATTACTAATGACTTCCAAAAAGTATCAATATCGCTGTTGGAATGGAAAATAATTCAGGCCTCATTGGTATGCGCCCAGAGGAAGTGAACACCAGGGCTCAGACTCCTGAATGCTCGCTCCAGAATCCAGCTTAACAGTCGGCAAATTTCATTGCAATCTCCAGCTCCATAACGCAGTCGCAACTCAGCCAATACATCCAAGGAACAGATCATGCTGCAACTTAAGCTATTAAATGGCGTAATCCTACTAGTCATCAAACCTAGTGCCACAATGCTACTTCAAACGTGGCCTACCTGGATCCGAGATGTAGTCCACCAGCCCAATTCTGCTCATATCATCGTCCACTAGTGCCGCCTTGTTGGCATCTATGAAGCTGTTCCTAGCTACAGGAGGAACGGGCCGCTCTGTCTGCTGAAAGCCCGACCCTGGTCGGCTGCCATTGCTCCACAGGGGCACCTCCCGCTCAGTGCGATTGATGCTGGCCCTTGAGGCTCCATTCTGAGAAGGGCGGGCAGTGGATGAGGGCGTTGCAGCACCTGAAATCCCAAGAAAGGCAAATTGTAAGGATCATGCAAGAATTTTGCAGTCTTGCCTCCTTTCTGACTGTGTTGCCTCTCTGTGTTCGACGCGCAGCAGACCTTTGAAAAGTGTTGCATGGGAAGGAGAGGTCCAGAGACATAAGTCTGTAAGTCATCTGAGTACACACAGCAAGTTGAGGAGAGGCAGAGATTGTCATTCTTGGCGAAAATTGGATGCTGAGTGTCTTCTACCTGGAGGAAGCTCATCAGTGGATCTGGGCTGCTGCTTATATTCTGGACTCCCTTCCTGCGGTTTGGCTACTGCACTGACTAATCTGGTGCACCTTCTGGCTGTCCCTGCTGAAAAGTGAACATCAGCTGAAGATTGTGGGAAGAAATGGGCATGTCTGATCCTGTTACGGATCCATCGTTGCAATGCCAGGACTTACCAAGCGGTGCATGTATTTTTGAATGGTCTACTTTGCCACCGAGTGATTGCCGGTTAAGCATGTCAGGTGTGGCGCGCCTTGTTTTCAGTCTGATGTATGATGTCTCTACAGATATAGACTAACAATGCATTTTGGCAGTCGCGCCTTCTAGTTCCCTCTATTCTGCGGAATTCTCAACGTGGGCCCTTCATTGCGGAGAAGCTCGGCATGGGGATGAAAATTCTCCTGGTCATTTGCAGCGTAGTGGAAAATAAATTTCGTTGGAAGCTCCTGCATATCTGCTTAATTAGTCTATTGAGGTAAGGCGTGCCATATTAAGCGACAAAATATCCCCCTTTGCCTGCGAATTACTCATCCGCGTCAATTTCCAAGAACCATGTGTGCATGCTATGTATAGTCTCTGTGTTTCAATGGGTCTGAGGAGTTATGACAGCATAAGTGCGGCTGACCTCTGTCCTCTACTGTACAGATCAAATATAGCATTTGTGCAGAGCACAGAAGATCAACTTCGATCCACTTCAATCTCAGCTTGGCGAATCCACGACAGTATGGATGTGAGCGCTCTTTCACAGCACACGATATGTCATCTCAATGCTGAATCTCAATGCTCAACCCATAGGCCCGCACTCCTCTGAACAAATTGCCCAGCTTCCCAGAGCAGCAACATCCCACAAGCACTATGAAACAGTGCCTGATGCAAAAAGCTACTTGCAGTTCCTCCAAGATGCAGCAAGCAAGTACCTGGGGTCGGAACAGTCCGGCAAGGGGCACAGCGGAGGTCAGGGACTGGACTGGAGCAATCTCGCTGCCATGGCCGACCGCTTTGGCAAGGCAGACGAGCACACAGGCAGCCAGGAGGTCGAGCCATCCACATTCAAGAAGTTGTGAGGCTCTTTGGCATGGCTGCTTCTGCGCCCACGAGCATCCACCCTGGTGAACTCTTGAATGAAAGTTTTGAACCAGAGGAGCTGGATTGGCCAGGTGTGTGATTGAGCAAGTATGTGTAAACACTGTCCTGAAAACTGACATGTCTGAGATTGGGCTTGCAAAACAGAAGCGACCTAGCCAGCATAGACTGGAGCAAGAAGAATCTGAGGTCACTTGGGTGCAAGAGTCTGAATGCGCAGTAAAAGCCTGGCAGAATTTGTTGTGCTGTTGCAGTCTCGGAGCTTTTGACAACGATGACGACGATGAGGTCAAGGCCAAGGTAATCAATTTTTAAATGGACTTTTATCTTGATTGAAAAGTGTTTGAGAAATTTAAGGGTTTGCAGCCTCCTGAACTCTCTTCTCAGGTTGAGCATCTAGGCACGAGGTGGGCGGGTTGTGCTGATTTTTGCAGAGACCACAGAGGAAATCTGCCAAGATCCATTTGTAGGTACAAAGAAATACAATCGGATCTTTAGGTATAAATATAAATAGGCATCGATTGGGGTTACTGCAGCATTCTTGCACAATACCTCTTGGCTCTGCAGAAGGCATCCACTCTTTCAGACAGCAGATGGCATGTTGCATAGCTTTGTTTCTTTAAGCTGGGGTGTGCAGGTGGGACAGCCGCCTCCGGGATACCCATCCAAGCCCGACACAAATGTGGTGAGCACATCCCTCGTTTTCACAATTTCAATATATCAGTGACTCATCTTCTGATCACTGTTGAAGTATCGCTACTTGCTGGGTTTGGAATGCTAGACAGAGCACCTGAGATAGAGCAATTGAGTCAGGTCGAAGTTGAGCAACTCTCAACAAAACAAAAGCGGGAACAAAAATGAGAAAATTGGTGAGACTGTTTTTTGTGAATGCCTCTATCAGGTGGGTAACTGGAGCATTCTCTGCTGCTAGCTGTTTGGCCCCCATTTGTGATCAGGCAGATCACCTGCCTTGTGGGGCGTGTGATGTTGCCTTGTGGGGAGTGTAATGTTGCATATGGAGGAGCTGCCATCCTGAATTGCTTCTGGCTGTTGCTAGGTACATCAGCTCTTGGGGAAGTATACCGAGCACACTGGCGAAAGCTTCGAGGGTTCCGAGCCCCAGTATGAGATGCTGCAGAAGCTGGCCAAGTCCTACTGTGGCTATGAGATTCCCATCCCCATGTTGAAAAAGATGTGAGGTTCTCTCCAAACAACTCCTATATTTATTCATATATTTGCCCTCTCATGGGTTTAGCAGACTGAATCAGGGCTTGCTGTGTTTGTTGAATGTTCAGTCCGGAAATGCAATGTACTGAATTTTGCAATTTCATGCAAGATTGTCTGCTAACAGCTTTGCTTTTGAGAGCATGTTTCAGAAATGTGTTCCTTTGCAGGATCAAATGGAAGCTGAATGGCCTGGTGTAGAGGACACATCAGGTTGAGGGCAGCATGAGAATGAATTAATCAGGCTAGATAGCTGATGATAGGTGATAGACTTGCAAATTGTTGAAGGTAGACATGACTCAAATTTTGTTTGCTTACATCTAGGGAGGATTAGTCTGAGAACATTGTGAATGTGAACAATAGAATCTTTGTCAACTTCCAAGGAGAATAAAGCAAGACTGCCTGCAGTTGAGCAAGATTCAGATTCTACAAATCCAGCAATTTTAAACCTTACAAACTCACATTATTCAAGTCTCCATATCTGGGATGACTGTATAGGCACGTTGTTTTTTCTTCGTTCCGAACTAACTCAAATATTTACGGTTGGGGAATCTAGCAATCTGTCCTGCAATGCAAAGCCCATCCAAGCAGAAACTGTTCACTCTACTCTATGTCTATCAGTAGCAAACCTCGACGTTATTCTACACAACAACAGTCACAATTGTTCATAGGCAAAGCAGCTTTGGTTTCTCTACATCGCTTGCAGTGATCCCTACTGAGGGTTTCCCGGCACTGCATGGTTCCTCAGATAGGGCTTGTTCCCCATCAGCACCTCGGTGATGCACGTCCTGTGGTTCCTGGTGAACTGGTGATGCAGTGACTGGATCAATGATGGCCGCGACACATTGCAGACGTGGCAGTTGACTACTGTGTCGTTCTTGTCCTTCAGGCGCTTGATGTCCTGTGACAGGGCAGCCCCTTGGTCATTGTGGCGGAAGAGACATACAGGATGGAAAAATAAACGGTGGTGCCACTATCTTGCCCTTGCAGTCCTTTTCTTCATCACTGTAGACCGGCTGAGGGAAGATACTCAAGGCAAAGATCACCTCCTCTTCCTGGAAAGTTTCACCTTTTGTGATTGCATACAACTGACACTGGAGTTTCTACCAGGCATGCGGGGAAGAATCCAGGATATCCAGGAGATATTCACCTGGCGATTGAAGGCTGGGAAGGGGTTAGGGGTCAGCAGCTTTTCGTCTGCTTTCATCTTCTCCATATTCCCTTTGTTACTCAGTCTCTGTCCTGCAAGAATGTGCATGCCATTCAATGGAATATTCAACACATGCAAGGCACTAAAAGTCTCATCTGGCTGCTCGCATGGTTGGATATCGCAATGTGGTGCACATGGGAAGGGACCATCTTGTAATATACTAAAATTGAACTTCTTTTCAGCAGGTCATAAGGGAATGGGCCAATATGAGCTGTGCAATCAGCCTGCCACAAGCACTGCTGAACACCCACGACATCCTGAGTGCAAGATCTCATTCTCTTCCCGCCGCTGACCTGTAGTGAGATTTTGATGCAGCAGAACATCAGCAAACTTGCAAAATTGGCTGCATGAGTTTGAGGCGAGCGTCATACAACCAAGCTTTTTAGGCTAGACTGTGAAAAACCTTTTGATGCCATTCAGGTCTCTGAAGAAGAAAAGTGAGTAGAGCATTTGACAGGAAAGAACCTTTCCCAGAAGGCGCTTTGCCTTGAAGGCAGAAAGAAGGCTCACCAAACACGTGGGCGGCGATCTGCTTGGCGAATGAATTGTGGGAAACCGTTTGAGAGTGCAGGGCCAGGTCCCTTGGGTGATCGAATCCAAGGCAGCAGATGTGACACCTCCAGGGAGCAGTCTGCAACACAGAAAGGGGGTTTTTTTTTGGTCAATTTTGAAAATCTTCAATTCAAAGTCATACTCATAAAGATATATCATTATAATTCCTCTTGATATTTCAATTCTTACATTGCCAGAGGCGCTCTGGATCTGGTCTGTCATTGGAGCTCAAAGCAGACCCTCAGAAATGGTGTGACATGGCCACTCCATTGCGCACATTCATGGAATACAGATATGGCTGATAGATTTTTTGGCAGATAGGCAAGGATCAACAAAGAAAGGCTGACCAATTCATACACCCGGCGAGTTATGGGCCGGCACTGCCATATGGCATCTGCCACAAAATATAACAATTTCATGCGGGCACGTCTCGCCCAGCTAAGTCTTTTTTCTGACATTGCAAAAGGGACGGCAAAAGAGAGGCCCACCCTCCAGGTCGGATCGATGTCCCCCGCGAACTCAAAGGGAGTCGCATCCTGATAGATCCGCTCCTCGGGAGGTGCCTCTGCCACCGGTTGGATCGCCGCCTCCTCAAAGTCAACAGGACCTGGCAACAGCAAGTGCAAATATGAACCAGATCTGATATCAGAATGTCTCCAATTCTAGGCGAAGTGATGCTTTTTGTCAGACAGATCCTGCTCTACCTCTCACGAAATGTGGCCCTGAAGAAAGGGTAACACTGACGATTTCGTTCGGTTGGTCTGAAGCTGGAGTGACCCTCCACCTCCACCTGTAGGGGAAGAGTGTAGGGAGGAGGGGTTTCAGATAAGCGAGCACTGCCCAGCCCCACAACATCCAACATAGCGTAAACCCACCTTCTTGAATACGACAGGGACCATTTTCCATCGTTCTGTGTTGCCAAGCCAGCAAGACAGGAAGGAAGGAATCGACACTGATCTAACACTCAAAGAAAAGTCAGATGAGGTCATCCATCAGAAGAGAATCTTACCTGCAGGTTGCTCTCGCCATGGCTTCAGTCCAAATGATGGATGCTGGTCTGCGGTCAGCAGCCCGCTCTGTGGCTTGTCTGGACTCAAAATCGGTTGCCAAGGGGGCAGAGCGAAGTGGTTGTCCTGCCCAGAAACCCCCGAGGGAGCATTCCCACTGACTCCTGACCTCTGCATCGCCTCTGCAGCCAGCACCACAAAGATTGAGAGATGGCGCTGCAATGCCATGCAAAAATGGCCTTCCGGAGTTTCTGCAATGGAAGGCCTGATATCGCCAAATCCGGCTGGCATGAACATAGGGTTGTGTCAGAGAGAGACAGGCCATGCAATCCCTTTATCATACATCACTTGAGCTTTCCCAGATTTTGGAAGCTGTGCAATTCCTCAAATTAAGACTGCTCTGCATGTTGCTGTGACGAAGTGTCTATTCCGCAAAGCCCCTCGCAAGCTTCTGTATGGAAGGGTGTTCTGCAGAAGCCGTGGTGCCTTTGCTCTCTGAAAAAACCTACCAGCCAGGAAAGCAATGCGATCTGCCCAGACAAATTACTTGAGATCCTCACAAATGTCTTCTGACTTTTCAAAGTACTTTGCGTGGCCACCAGCGCTTGCTGACCTGTGAATTCCATTGGTTGGGGGGGGGGGG
>QAXI01000450.1:14781-28866 GCA_004335615.1 Chloroidium sp. JM | reverse complement strand
GGGGGGGGCAGGAAAGAGAAGGGGAGGGGGTTGGGGTTCTAACCCTGTCGGTCCTGGTACTCTGCCCGCACTGAGGGGTCCAACCCCAGCCTCTGCCGCTTGTTACCACCATGCAGCATATCTCCCTGACCTACGTCCCCAAAGGCGAATCGGAAGTGATTCTGCTGGGGGCTTTGGGATATCCCGGGGATGTGATCAGCCTGCTGAGCCTGCTTGGCGAGCAGCATATCGCGCAGGGCTTGCTCCTGGCTCAGAGGCTGGGAGTGCTGCAGGAGGGAAGAGTGGTGAGGGACACATCTACAAAGCCAGAGGAACTTTAAAGGGGAGAAAATTGACACCACGGTCAA
This sequence comes from Chloroidium sp. JM, assembly GCA_004335615.1. NCBI lineage: Eukaryota > Viridiplantae > Chlorophyta > Trebouxiophyceae > Watanabeales > Watanabeaceae > Chloroidium > Chloroidium sp. JM. The sequence goes on along the minus strand of QAXI01000450.1, from coordinate 28,519 downwards.
AGAAATAAAAATAAAGGGGGACTGGCAATATGATTTCCGTGTGGAGGTCAGATCACAATTTATTAGAGTCTCGAGGTTCCATAAGTCGAGTAGTGGGCCCTGTGATAGGCAAATGCACGCGACTGTTCTGTGATGTGGAACATGCTTTCTATGCAAACAAATTGCCAGTCATTGAGAGGAAACGCTGTGCACGATTGTTCTGTGAAATAAGACATGATTTTCATGCAATAAAAACCAGTTAATGAGCGGAAACGCTGTGCCTTATGGAGTCACAATATCTGTAATTTGGAATTGGAGACTACCAACAAGACCCTTGCTACGTTTGCGCAGCAAGGGGTGTAGTCCTATTTCATCTAGCATACAAAGATGGCACTTGCCGGCTGGGCAAACGGGTTGCATTTCCAAATCTCAACAGCCTAGCCAAGAGAGCGATACAGTACCTGGCCGTTGATTCCCTGGACGTAACCAGATGCCTGCCCCTGCCCACCCACTTCGGCTTCAGGAAGGTACCTCCGGCCTCGAAATCCTACGCCAGCACTCTGCTGCAGACCCATGCTGGCCGCTCCTGCAGCCCCCGCCTCGCTTCCCTGTGCAGCCCCACCAACCCCAAATCGCTGCAGATCCACTCCCACAACCCCTGCTGGCTCGCCCATCCTGTTCGTCCTATGATCCACACCAGCCGATCTCTTGGCATCGGCAGGTGTCCCCTGAGCAGGCTTGCCGTTCGAGGGTTGCGGCGGAGACTTGCTGGCTGCTCTCATGACGCTTGCTTTCCGCTTCTGAGTACCCTTGCTGGATCCAGTGGCGTTGGCCCCTCCCGCAGCACCCCCTGCCTTTTTCTGAGCGCTCTTGCCAGAACCGGAAGCCTGGGAGGCCGGCCGTTTTATGGGCACCGCAGGCGCATAGCCTGAAAGGTCACCTGCCGGAAAGGATCCGAACTGGAAGGATGGAGCAGCAGAGACAGCGACTCCAGTGCCCAAGGCATCGGCGGGGGGGAGTGGCGGAGGTGTGGGTTCCTCGGCAGGTGGACTCGGAGGACGGGTGTCTGGCACAGGCGGGGCTTGCACGGGAAGAGGCTGCTGCGCAGGCGCCTCTTGTGGTTGGAATGCGGGAGGATCGGCCCCGTTCGCGCAGGTGAGCTGCAGCTGGATGGACTGGACCAGCTGCCGGATAGCTTCCAGGGGGGCGGGGATGCTCGCAGACTGCGGGGCGGTCGGAAGGGGCGGCGCAACCTGCATGAGGAGTACAAATCAAGCAGTCATTCGTGGGGGTCATGTGGGCTGATGTTGACCACTAGCAAGGCTTACAGTTGCTTGCCGATCAGGAGAGGAAGGGAAGCCAGAGGACAAAGTAAACTTTCGATGAAAAGTGCTTGTAGGTGCTTGTGTGGGAAAGCAACTCCTTGAAGCGCTTGCGTCGATGCTCTTCTAATGCACTCTAATGCAAGCATCATGACACACATGATGAGTATTGTTGAGGTAATGAGTGTGTACAGAAAATCTTGCTCAACAAGATTGACAATGCCAAACAGCAATGAGGGGACATGTGTTCCTGCCCGGGTTCCAGTGGTCTAAAAAAGAAGTGTTCAAGACATGCAGGTCGTTGGAAGGGTCAGAACTGTGAGTTTGATGCAAGAGCCAGCAGGCTGACAATGTCACCTGGGGTGACTGTGAGCTGTTGCTTGCAAATTTCAGCTTTCCAGCCTTGAAATCCGCATGGAGCTTGGCGATCTGCACCATAAACAGTATTGGCCCAAGGGCTCAAAAAAATTGAGACCCATATGACCCAGAGACTTGAAGCAGCATGCAGAAACCCATCTCCTGCAATCTGAATCTGCCATCCTCCGGAGGATAAGCTCGTGTTACCTTTGCAAAGCTTGCGATAGCTCCGAAATACCCGAACATCATGCACTCAGCTCTGCAACACTTTGATTGGCATGAGATATAGACAGCCACGACACAGGGAATTGGGCAGTCTGTGCAGATACTTGTAATGTGCTTGCTTGGAGTCCTGATGCCCAGGGGGGGTCGGTGTTTCCTGACCTGCTGTTGCATCGCTCTCTGGTTCTCCTGGTTAGCCTTGAACACATCTAGGGCCCTCCGCATCTGGCCACGCATCCCTAAAACCTGCACATTCCCCTCCTCTTACCACGACTGTCATTTCTGCTCAACTTCGGGGCGGCGGTGGCGGAAAGAAGAAAACAAGTCATATGAGCACGCAAGATCATGGACTCCAGTGTTTGACTCATTAAAGTATTAAAGCATGCCCAACGCACAAAGGAAAGTACCTTAAACATCGAATTGTTTGAGGAAGGGGCTGCAGATTGATGCAAGGACCAGTAAGGAGGAAGAGTAGCAGGTGGGAGGGGAAGGCTTGTTAATTTGAGTCAAAAGCGCACAATGGATCCAGGCAGCAAGTGGGGAAGGGAGGGGGATGAGTGGCATACCGTATCCAGTTGCGACTCCATGCGCACAACTCGCTCTAGGGAGGGTGCCAGCCTGTCCACCAGGGCCAGCATCCTCGCTGCCTTCTCTGGCAGCTCCTCCGCCTGCATGCTCCGGGACAGGGCCCTCTGCTCCTGCTGACGAAGCAGAGACGTTCAGTTTTCAGGCTTGGACATACAAATAAGGGTGTTTTTGTGCCCATAGAGATGGGTTGCAAGGGGTTACATTGCTGACACATTCCCAGGCTTTTCATCCAAGGTGCTCATCTCTGGTGTCTCTAACCTAAACATATTCGCAGAGAACACTTGATGATTATATTGCTTCTTGACGAGTCCACCGGTATCACATTCTACTTGTCCAAACAATGTTGGTGAAATGAAGGTGCCAGAACCCAATGATACTGACAGCCCAGGACATGAAGCTGCAAACCCCTAAGCGGCGAAGAAGGAGGATGCTGGCACCTGGGCTGGCAGGAGGTCCAGTGCCAGGTTGTCGACAGGGTCATCCGTCCTGACATGACCGCTCCCCTCGGCAGCTTCTTGCTGGCTCCTCTGCCGCTGTTCCCGCATCCGCTCAGCCAGCCTGTGGAGAAGTCGAAGAGATCATTTCATTTCAACTGATGAAATTTGAAGTAGCCTTGGCTCCAATTGCAAAGGATAAGCCAAAAGATTCTGACAACCACATTGCAGTCTTGACTGTAGGATATCATGAACTTCCTTAAATGTTCCTCACTCGTTTTTTGGATGTGACATGCCACTCACTGGGTTGGAAATGTGGTATGCAAGATGCTAGTGTTGCCAATGAAGACTCCTGATGTCGGTGTCAGCCAGAAGAGGACATCTTTGACACGTGGAACGGAGATTTGATGATGTAAAGTTGAGCCTTTACTTTGTCCCTTACAGTTTCCACCATATAGTGTTGTCCTGGCTGGGAAATCAAGGAGAGCTGCCAGTCAGCAGTCAGAGTGCTCAATTGCCAGTCAGAGCAATATGAAAAAGAAGCTGAGCGTGTGGGAAACTAGCCTGGCTTTGTCCTTCTGGAAGCTGAGCTCCTGAGGACTGGTAACACGGGCAGCGTCTGCGCTTTCGCCTTCCTTCAACTCCTCCCTGAGAATCATGTTCCCTCATTACGTCTAGGTGGGATACCACCAATCAACTTCCACCCAGTAGGGACATCAAAGACTAACAGATGATCGGGGAGTTAAGAGCTTTTTGGTTTGGCCTGATGCTTGCACCGGTCTTCAATGCCGACTGTACTTGCAATTTATTTCCGATGCCCCCCCCTCTCTTCACCACCTCAGCTCAATTGGTTGGTAATTCAGCCTTTTGTCGCATTGAGGGCGCACAAGCAATATGGAACATTCTGTTGGCCTGGCCAAACTTCTAGCAAGGGATGGCAGAGCCGCACCCAGCAAGACTCCTTGGGCTTGTCATGTGAGCAGCCTCTGCCGCGTGAGGGGCTCTGTTCTCGACATTCTTATGCCCATTGGCAGCAGCGGATTTGTGAGCCGGATCGCTCCCAGGAACTTCCCTTTTGCTAGGGGAGGCCAAATCCGCCGCCCTGGCAGTGCTCGGGCTTGTTCCTGCTGCAGGTCTGGAGGAGGAGGCTGGCGAACGCTGGGAGGACCTGGGGGAAGTGACATCCGCCCACTTTCGCTCGGCGGCCCTCCGAGCCTCCTTCCTCTCTCTGCTTCCCCCCCTCTCCCGACTCCTCCTCTCGCGGCTCCTACTTCTCCCCCTACCCCGATGACGCTCTCGGCTTCTTTCCCTCTGAAGTCTCCTCTCGCGTGACCTCTCCCTCTCGCGCCTCTCCCTCTCCCGGAGTCTCTGCAGCGAATTGACCAGGTGTGGAACGTGCACACCTCATTTTTGCAGTCTGGCAGGAGGGGGTGAGGGCTGGAAGGAGGAATGGTACTTCTCATTCTCTCAATGGAATTTTGAGTGACTCATCCTAAAGCTCGACCTCTAATACCGACAGCGGAAACCTTGCAAAAAGATGGAGTGCAGGACATGGTGGTAGTCTGCCTTCTCATCCTGCTTTGCCACGCAGGACAGGAGTCCAGAGCATACATCTGAGAGGAGCAACCTGCTTATCTGATGAGTCAGGGGCTGATTGGTGTGTTGCATGGCTGACCCTGTTTCCAACATCTGTGTTCACTCATCGCTCTGCAAAATGCAACTCATGGCCAGACCTGCAAAGCAGAATTGAAAGCCACTTGCCTGCCTGTCATCGCTTGTCCGCCGTCGGCTGCGAGATCTCCTGCGGCTCCGAGACTTGTCGCGACTCCTGGACCTCCCCCTGGCTCTCCTGTCAACGGGGCTCCTCCTCCTCTGTCTGGGTGATTGGGACCTCCTGCTGGGGGACGACCTCATACCTCCGTGAGGGCTCCTGCTGCGGGTCGACGATTTGCTCCCAGGCGAGCCTCTGCTGGGTGGCGAGGTTTTGCTGGGCCTTCTCCCAGGGGGTGATCTTCCGCCGGGGGCGAGGACGGGGTTCCTTCCTGAAGAGGCAGGCCTCCTGCCGCGTGGGGAAGGTCGTCGGTCGGGCGAACGCCTACCCGTGGCATCCCTGCCGCTACCCCTGTCCCTTGAAATCCCCCTGGGTCTCTCTTCGCTTGCTGCAGGACCCTGGCTGGTCTCGGACGTTCGCCTCACAGGCTCCACAACCGCCTCGGCGGCCTTTGTGCTCGTGCCAGCTCCCTCCTCCAGCCTCCCGTTCGGCTCTGTCACTGCCGGCTCCCTTTCCCCGTCGGCGTTCCTGCTGGTTGGGTTGGAAGGCCCTACGGGTGGTTGCGAGCCCTCCATGCTGGCATTTTGTTGTTGGGCAGCTGCTGCGGCCGGCAGTGAAGGCATGCCAGTGCCCTTGACTCTGTCCGAGCTCTGTTGTTGGGCAGCTGCTTTGGCTGGCAATGAAGGCTTGTCACCGCCATTGACCCCCTCCAATGACTCGCTCGCTGCAGGCTTCTGGCCCCCAGCATTCACGGCCACCATCCCTCCCGGCTCACTCGCCGCGGTTGTCTCGCTGGCCGGAGCCTTGCCAGCATCAGGCACCTCTGGAGCGGCTCCTCCCCCCTCCAAGTTGACCCCCAATGTGGCCCCCTGGTCGCCAGGCCCAGCCTTCCCAGTTCTGCCATCAATGCCTGGAGATAGAGCCCTTGCGGCTTCCCCATCTCCCCCGCTGCTGGGTGCAGTGGAGCCTTCCAGAGTTCCGACCTCCCTCCATACACCGGGGCGGATGTTCGGTGAGCTCGGCTTCCCCATGCCACCTCCTGAGCCAGGCGTGGCAGCAGAGCGCTCCTTTCCTCGGTGTTTCGCCGTCGTGGGGGTCTCCACTGCTGCAGCCTGGGTGCCATTGAGGGGGGTGGGCGGCAGGGTCACGGTGGGTGCAGTCAGAACGGATGCCCTACGCTGCGCATTGTCCCGCAGGGTCATAACCGCACACGTTGCAGCCTCCTGACGCTGCAACATGCTCGCACTCGTCTCTGCGACTTTCCTGCAATTCAACAGGCCCCGGTCTGTAGGCAGGTGAGCCTGCTTGTGGTTTGCGCTGGCTTGTTGCAGAACAGAAAGCGCTCCCTATCTGCATGTAATATCAAAAGAGTTCTGGGTGCCGAAAGGCGCTGAGCTTCGGGTTTTCCTGCCATGCTCTGCAGTGTCTGACGGACACTTCGGCTGGCAGAAAGCCAGGGTATTGCATAGAGAATATAAAGAGAGTGAATCCTGACCATTCAGGGGTATCGGCAGTGGGGAATCGGTAGATAGGGCTCTATCTGGAGCGTTTTCCATTGAAAGTCTGCTGAAGTCAAAAGCACAAAAATTTCGGTGAGAGATTTAGTTGTGCTGCATTTCAAGGGTCCATTCCTGTCCATCAAAACAGCAGTGAAGGAGCCTGTGCCTACCTGGCTGCCTCGTGCATGGTGAGGGTCGTCTCCGCCAGCTTCTTCAGCAATCTGTTCCTGCGTGACTCATCGGCAGCACGATTCTCGTCTGCAGCCACGAATCCCGGAGGTCCCCTCCCTGTGAGAGCACCCACATCTGCCGCACCGTCCCTGGCCTGCCGTGGGGGATTCCCGGCCCCGCTCCCGCTGATGGAGAAGCTGATCTTTGGGCCCTGGAGGACCGCATGGTGCTGCGCTTTGGAGGGGGGTGGGGGCAGCGGAAGCGCGTCCGCTGACCCCCCTCCCCGGTGAGGTGCTCCCTTCCTGTTGTTTTGTGTGCCGTCCCAGACCGGAACAGCCCCGGGTTTGGCGGCTTTCCCCTGGGGACTGCGAGCGCCCTCAGAGGGGCTGGGCTCGACGATCTGACCGGGCTCCTTGCTGTGAGCGGTGTCTGCGTTGTGTGTGGGGCTCTGGGGGATCTCCCCCGACTCCGCTTCACTGGAAGTCTCCATCGCGATGTCCGCCGTCATGCTTCCTGCAGTGATGACCCCACACAGCTTCAAGTTCACTACCATGCAGCAAAGCCTGTGAGACTGAAGGTGAGACTGAAGGGGTGTTCTTACGACAATGGGCAAAGATACCTATATGCCAGTCAAGGCGCAAATTGCAAGGTTTCTGCATCTCTACAGCCTCATGACACACACATTGCAGATTCACGTTGCGCTCGGTTTGAATACCCTTGCCTCACTATCAATCAGCCATAGCGCCCTTGTAAGGGTCTTGTGGTTGCCCAAATGCAATTTGCCAGCAGACTGAGAGGACAGGAAGGCATCGTTATTGTGATGAAGGGGAGTAGAACCTGTTTCTCTATGTCCTAAGCTGCTCCCATTCCAAATTTCTTTGACCACTCTCCTGTTCCAGGTCCTCCTTCCTTTTTCACTCTGTGAAAGGCAACAACATGTTTCGCATCGTTTGGTGCTTGCTAAGTTGTCTTGCACACTTCAGGCGATCGAGCTAGGATCTCAGGAGAGCTGACACTGCAAGTGGGAAGTACTTGCAGTAGTCTTTTGCATATTATCCCTTGATATGCATTTCTATCATTGCCCTGACATCAGAGCCTAATCTGATCTGAACAATCACATTTATCAATGGTCCTCGCACTGTTTTGGCCAACTAGAGTAACCGAATCCTTCCAAAAGGAAATTTGAACAAAGCGAAAGAACTTTGGATTCATTCAAGACATTTTGAAAGGTGATCTTATCATTGCTTCTTCTTTGATTGTTTCGTTCAATTCAAGCAGGACTCACAGCGGGATTGGCATCCACTGGGCGCTCGGTCGCCACACCGAGAGCCGTTTGGAGAGCACCCTAGAGCGCAGGCTACGCTATCTGTGTCAATGTACAGATATCGTGACGACTCTGCAAAGCAGAGTCCTTGGCATATCAAGCCGGGAACGCCCTCCAAGAATTCAAACTGCAAGGCCAAGGTTATCAATTTAATGCCTCTCTTTGGGCACAATGTGTCAAAATCTGCCTCTCTTAAGTGACGTACTTTCTCATCTGATGTTCTGAGAAAATGATTTGTGCCCGCCTTTGGCCTCCATGCAAAGCTGGGCCAACCTTGGCACTGCTTCGCTTGTGCAGCCTTTAAAATTTGACAGTCAAAAGCTCGTCTTCACCGACATAGAGTACGATGGCATTAAGCAGCAAGAGAAAGGTAGGCTTGCACAAACCCAATGAATGGGTTGCTGCCTTTGCATTATTCAGGAGACAGCCCAATGACCTCGATTTCGCAACACAGGCAATCAGTGCTCTGGAATCTGCTTGGGTAGCCTTCAGAGGGCCAGCGACCCACGCACAACAGCTTTCAGAGCCAGCCGCATGCCAAGTTTCAAACTTGCACACCGGTGAAGGGGATAGCGGCACTGGGCCACCAGCCTTTGTCTTCGACATTGATGGAGTGCTTGTGAAGGGCAGCAAGGTGCTGGATCAGGGCAGGCGCGCTCTGGCAAAGCTGTACAGCAGCGATGGTTTGCTCCACTCCACGCTCAAAACATCAATAGGCCTCTTCCCATGGCAGGACAATGCCACTGTGTGCGATCTGAAAATCTTCTCCAAATGTTTTATATGTAGCTGAGATATTGCCCAGTCTCGCGTAATTTGCTGCTCACTGGGAACAGGGGTCCAGTTGAAACAGTACTTCAAGATCTCCTGTGCCCCTGCAATTCTGCATTATGCAAACTCTCCCAAACGAGCAGAGGAATCCTGACAGTCCCACAATTGCCTTATGCATGCACTCTCCTGCTTTGGTCGACCAAGATGCTGCGTTCTGGATCCAGGATCAACTCCAAGGTATCCCGTATGCTTCCTGACAAATGGTGGAGGCGTGCTTGAAGCCACCAAGGCACAGCAGCTCTCCAGCTGGCTGAATGTGAACGTAGACGCTGGGCAGGTCAGCCTTTGTGTCTGCCACTCTGACAGCGTTTGCACGAAGCCACACAGTAATTGGCTTCCTCATGATGTGTACGATACAAGAGGAGACAAGGGCGTTCCGCCAATTTGGCTTCATATCGAGTCTCTTCCACATTGGGAGATTCTGTTCTTTCCCCCGAAAAGGCAGTGAGCAAATCGGAATTGATTGTCTGGACATCAGCAGGTCGCAGCTGCTCAACTGAGTCCCTCCATATCATGCTCAGGTGATGAGACACCTGCTGCATTGCAGGTCATACTGTCCCACACCCCCTTCAAGGAGCTGGTGCCCAGGCTTCGAGACAAGACCGTGCTGCTGTCTGGGCGGCACGACCTGCGGGTGAGATCCTTCAGATCTCCTGGAAGCAGCAAGCTCCTCTTGGAAGTGTGGCCCTGCTGATCTCAGAATGAGGCAAATAGACTTGTGATCACAAGGACTGCGATGCTCAGATGCGCGAATGAAACTCTACCCCAAGATTTCTCCTAAGATGGCTTTGTGAATGGCAAATCCTGTCTGCAAAGCCTTGTGTAGCCTTAACAGTCTTGGGCGCAGGTAGTGGCTGAGTCCTATGGCTTCAGAAGGACGGTAACCACTGCCGAGCTGGCTTCACTGCACCCCACTGCTGTGCCTTTCGCCAGAGGTGTGCTCTGCCGGGATTCACAAATCCTCTGATGTCACAAGGGGCATTTTTGGGTGTGCCGATAGCCTAGAAGCCAGCAGATTTTGCAGGAGCCAGTGTCTGATTTGAGTCCAAGTGATGTTATGCGCGCCCCTGCCTTCCATTCTCCAAGATGGTTGTTATGGAGTCTTGCAGAGGACACATGAAAGAAAGATCAAGCAGTCAGGGGGTGAAGCCATGAGCTTCTGACAAGGTGAACGTCGATCATGAGCTATGCAAATCTCATTAGCTGGGGAAAGCGCTCAGTTACCAAAATTAACTTCATGCCTTTGACTGTGACAAGTGCAGGTCTGCTTCAGGAGCCTCCCTCGGATGATCTGACCAGGACCTGTGCCACAGAGCAGAACCCCATTGCTGCGGTGCTGGTCTTCTCGGACCCCAGCAACTGGTACATCGATTTACAGCTGATGTACGACCTGTACACTTCAGGTCACTCAATTCCCACCCCTGCCTGTGCACGCCCTCACATTTCCTTCTACTGAAATGAATAGTTTCTATGGTCATTATGTGCAGGTTCGTTGGCTTGCTGTGAACAGCACACTGCTGGGTGTCATTTGCTGTCAGTTTCTTCATCCATACATATTCTCCCTCAAGAGTTCCAAGCAGCACTTCATCTTGCAGGCGGTGTGCTAGGAGGTCGCAGAACGGAGCCAGGAGAAGAGGGAGGCGTGGAGTTCTTCTTCTCCAATCCTGATCAGCTCTTCTCCAACGAGTTCCCCACAAACAGATTTGGGCAAGGAAGCCTTGCCATAGTCCTCAGAGCTCTGCTGACAGAGGTGCGCTTCCATACCCTCCTTGCTTGTAGGAGTACACACAATGCTCGCAGGTGTTGACAAGGCTTGGCATAGCAGAGCTGCACAGAAAGCACATGAAGACACATCAGAGGATTGGGGAGCATTGAATATCACTGTACATCAAACGGACATCAATATAAATACACTTGAGGCTTGTTGCAATTAGATTGCTCCGAAATATGGGGATGGTACGTGTACCATCTCAAAGTGCATCCCTGCTGCTTTGCTGGCCATGACATGCTCTCCACCAATCCAGATTCTCACATTGTGTGAGGTGGTGCCATTTGGGCACCTGTGGAGCTTTGCCCTTTTGAAGCAGCTCTTATGTTTGGGGCCAACGGCGCTTGTACCTGCAGGTCGGAGGGATACAACCGCACTGGAAGGTCTTCGGCAAGCCCAATCCAGAGCCTTACAATCTAGCTGCTGCGGTGCTGGCTGAACAGGCCCGGAAACTGGGCCTCACAGCAGCTCCTGAAGCCATTTTCATGATTGGAGGTACAGCTCCATCCTCAGTTTGAACACTCAATCCTGAGCAAGGCATCCTGACGTCTTGCGCTTCCTTGCCCCCATTCCCCACCACAGAATAGCAGAGGACCTCCATCCCCAGTGGTCAAGAATAATGCAGTGGCAGAGAGTGAATTTGATTGCACCCATTCTCGTCATTTCGCCGCGGATTATGCATTGACTGAAGGCAGTGCTGGTGTGCAGACAATCCGGCGTCGGACATTGCAGGCGCGCGGAACACAGGTAGCTTCCCCTCGACTCTGTGATCAGCCTTCACCAGCCTTGACATGCAATCACTCTAATTTTGATACATTTCATAGGATGTACAGCCCTGATACGCACATACCCCTTCTCAATCAGCCTCAATCCCCCTCAGCAAACAACTGCCAACACTAGTTACTTGGGATGTGCATCCGCCCCTATCCACATTGCACGAAAATTTCACCTCGCCGAATCCCCTGCCGCCAACTAACCAGAGTCCGATACTGTGTTCATGGTATGTGGATGTGGTCATCTGCTTTGCACTTTTCTTGCCAATCCCTTCCGCTGCGGGCTCAGAGTGGAATTTTGAATTTTGATGCCGCAACCCACCCCTCCAACAACGTCAAGACTGCCGTGAATGCATGAGGAGGTAGGATTGTACACCGTGCATGACAGGCCGGCCCTGGCGCTCCATCCTGGTGCGGACTGGCGTCTTCCAGGGCGGCCCGGGAGAAAACTCCCGGGAACATCCAGCGGACCTGGTGGTGGATGACGTGGAGCAGGCTGTGCTGGCAGGATTACATCGAAGCAGATCAGCAAAATGGCACAGCATGAGATGACGATTGGGGGGGCTGGGGTAGGATTACCTGGTCCATGGCAGCCCAGACTATTCAGCTTGCAAGCAGCTTGCTATATTGGTCCGAGTGGCCCCGTTATGTGCAGTATAGTATGTGATTGAAATGTGGACGATGGAACTGATATCATGATTACAGATCCAAGCGTTTCTCAATGCCTGGCAATATGATTGTCTATGTTGACTTGAACAAAAGTCTGCAGAGTGAACAAGACTGATTCCAGCCTCTCAAGACTGAGCCCTACAATTGTGGGCATTTTCCTCAGGTCAAGGTACTCATTAGGACAAGTAGAAAAACAACTTTGAAAATGTTCCAAATTGCTTGCTCTAGATCTCTCATTCTTGTGCCTGGAACCTCACAGTCAGAGGCAACTGCAACTGCAGCTACAGCCCGTAATAAAGGATGTTTTTGCCAATAAGTCATAATTTGTGTCAAATCTCAAAGAAGGCACGTCAGCATTGATAGCATTATCCCATACAATATAATTGCAACCTGTCAAATCGCCACATTCCACACTGGTTTCAGGGGACACTGTCCACAAATCAGGCTGCTGTGGAAGTAGCCAACTTTCTGAAGGTGATTCTGGTGGGGTCCTTGTTGCCATTCCGCGATCGCAGGTCTTGCTCATACTCTGAGTAGCCGCCCTGGAAGAATCTGACAGCACTGTCTCCTTCGAAGGCCAGAATGTGTGACCTGCAGACAGCTAGATATCGGCAACCCGATCATCCAAACTCATTTAGGCAGACCCAACCCGCCATTGTTCCTGGGCTTTGCATGGATGACACTTGAGGAAGAAAGCAGAGATACGCTGATGGAAAGCATCATGACAAGTTCTCTGCACTGGGGGGGATTTCCAAGTGCGAGATACGAAGAATGTTATCATATTCTCCAAAGCCAGAGAGTTCCGTGCATCAAGAGGAGCAGCTCACGCTATGCGGTCAAGGAAGTATCTGTCGTGCGAAACCACCATTGCAGTCCCTGCAGTGCAGATGCTGTGTTTCTGTCATTGACCAAAGAAGCAGCAAATCTGTAAATGAGCTGAATTCTTCTTTCCCTTCTACTTCATCAGTCACGGCCGCAAACCTGACCCTGCATTCCTCAAAAAATACACCCATCAGTACAGAAGAACCAACCTCCGCCACCTGAGGCCAAAAGGTCCTACAGGTACTAAAAGAAATGCATGAAGCAGATGAGAACTCGATACCAAAAGTGGGTCGCTCGGCGTACCTGCAAAATTTAGGAGAGCAGACTCCAGGCAGCGCAGGGTGTCCACGTCCAGATCATTGGTGGGCTCATCCAGCAGCAGGACGTTGCCGGTCTGCCTCAGCACCGATGCAAGATGCAGCCTGTTCCTCTCACCGCCTGGAGCACAATTCAATGGTCTTCTCGATAATTTTCTACAGCAGTGAAGAGTCAAGCACATCTTCATTCTCTCTCCAGGCATTTCTATTTTTGTAACTAGCCTCATGGGTAGCATCTCACAGAAAGCTGCGCACTAGCTAATCAAATGGCCTTGCTTGCAAAGGGTTGATGGATGAAAAAGCTCACGAGTCTGTGACGGCTTTCCTCATGGAACCAGATGCAATGTTTCATCGGCTGGCATTTGTTCAAGTAAGGGGGAAGGGGGGTGTCAATCAAGCACCTGACAAGACTCCCACAGACTTCTGCTGGTCAGCACCCTTGAAGTTGAACCAGGAAGCGTATTGCCGCACCGGCACGCTGCGGTTCCCTAGGTTGATTTCCTCTTCCCCATCCCCAATGGCCTCAATCAGGCCCCTGCGAACGTCATTTCACAATTGGCCGCAGTCTCAGGTGGGAGTCAGATGCCCAGAGCGAATTTCGACATCATGCTTTGCATGTTTGGTCGGGATTGTGGCTTTTAGAGGCCAGAGGCCTGAAAGGATATTGTTCAAGAGCATTGGCATGGAGCCAAGCAAGAGTGGACCTCCTTGGGCTTGTTAGACTGACTGGCAGATTGCTTGCGCAGGAACCGTATGTTGGAAAAAAACTTCTAGAAATCCAGGGCTCAAGTAGAATGTCACCAGGACCTGATCTGGCAGAGGATGTGTGCATCAGAGGGGTGGAAGGTGGCCAAAACGGTGACATGAGTAGGAATGGTGGTTGGGGGGGGGGGG
>QAXI01000449.1:1657268-1711708 GCA_004335615.1 Chloroidium sp. JM | reverse complement strand
GGAACAGCTTACTATAGTCCTAAGGGACCATGAAACAGCAGGGAGGCATTGGCAGGTGCAATGCAGATGTCAAAACAACTCACGGCCACCCCCTTTGCCGAATCATAAAATTCTCTGCATTGCGAACGTTCGAGAGATCAAGGGAGCGATGCTGGGGTCATGAGTTATTGTGGAACAGCTTACTATAGTCCTAAGGGACCATGAAACAGCAGGGAGGCATAGGCAACCTCAATGCAGATGTCAAAACTGCTCACGGCCACCCCCTTTGCCGAATCATAGAATTCTCTGCATTGCGAACGTTCGAGAGATCAAGGGAGCAATGCTGGGGTCATGAGTGCTTCTGGAACAGCTTACTATAGTCCTAAGGGACCATGAAACAGCAGGGAGGCATTGGCAGCATCAACGCATCTGTCAAAACTGCTCACGGCGCCCCCCTCCCATGCCAATGCAAAAATGGGTGCATTGCAAACGTTCGAGAGATCAAGGGAGCGATGCTGGGGTCATGAGTGCTTCTGGAACAGCTTCTGGGTGTCCTAAGGGACCATGAAACAGCAGGGAGGCATTGGCAACCTCAATGCAGATGTCAAAACTGCTCACGGCCACCCCCTTTGCCGAATCATAGAATTCTCTGTGTTGCAAACGTTCGAGAGATCAAGGGAGAGATGTAGAGACTAGCGCATCACACAAAATCTGACGGTGCCCTCAGTTTCTACAAAGGATCCTAGTGGACCTTGCACACCGTACACCTCATGCACAAAGCCTGAAACGGCGGCTTGGAGTGACTTACGATTTAGTAAACTAATGTATAACGGCCAGCGCTATGTACACAAGTACAAAATATGCCCAATTCCCCCTGACAAGAGGCTGTGACTGGCTATGAAATGCAAAGCAATCATTGCTTTCTCCAGGTGCATTGCTCGCATGTTCCATGTCCTGCACTTCAATGCTGAAGGGATCTACACGAATTTATGGTTGAGAGAAACACATGATTCATCGTCCAGATTGTGGACACACTGTGGAATCGGTTGTGACCAGGGGTTGGCATATATTGCTATAGTAACTGCATGCCGAACCAGTTGGGCAATCGGCAGTAGAAGAACATATACTACTTGTACTACGTCCGGGAAGTACACTTCCTGCCAAAGTAGATGTATAAAAAACAAAATAACATCCTGATGACTTGTCTGTTGCGCATCTGGTTCGACATATGCCACAGGAACTGCTTGTGCGGCAAGCGCCACCAGCTGAATCCAGTGCTGCTGGGCCGTAGTAGTTTGTGTACTCAACATTAGGCGTGGGACATGCCACTGCATTGACACCGTTTACTAGCCCCGAGCCAATTGGGCACCCTGCGGCAAAGGCAAATGTCACCTTATTCCTGTTGTGAATTTAACTGAGTAGAGGCGAACAACAGGGTGTGTGACAGACATGCCAAACTGAGCCTTGTCTGCGACCCTTCATTCCCCTGATTTAGACAGCCATAATACCATTCACCTGCTAAGTATCATCGCGAGTATCAGCTCTCGATTGTCCAATCCTTCTAAGGAGCTCTAGATTAATGTCTGTCATGCAGCCAATATTGCTGGTGATTGATCATCCACAGCATGAAAATATTTGATGTTAGACAATCCTAGAAAAGCTATCTGTCCTTCCTCATGCTCTTCCTCACTGTTGGGAGTATTTCAGGTAATCGATCTGGGCCTCCTTCTTATTCTGTCTTCACAATAGCAGAAGTTGTATAGGAGCTTGCCCGGGGGAGGAGGTGGGTTTGGAGTCGGAGGGGCCGGCACTGGGATCATGCTGGACGCAGGGCCATGAATGGGTGCCGATGGCGGCGTTGTGAGAGGCGCGACAGGTGCGGTTGCCAAAGCCGGCGCCGTGGGAACACCTGCAGGTGATAAACATTGCAGGTCAGGTTTGAGGAAGTACACAAGAGGTGGCAATTGGGTTGGATCAATCGTATCCTCACCTTGAGCACTTCTATTCTTGTAGCATTGATGCAATGGGCGAAAGAGTGAATATTTGCAGGTGATGATAGGGTTTGCTGCTTTGTATTCGCTTGTATGCTGAAGCTATGGAGGGCTCATTCATGATAGCTCCATCAAAGAGCACACGGGTTGATAGCAGGGATGACGCCAACGCTCAACAGGAAAGGAGCTCAGTCTTTCTGAGCATGGACTTTTGGAGGGGTAAAATAAATGTCGCACATGAACACATTGTATATATAGCGAATTGAGCCAGAATGGCATAGGCTTGTCAAACCTCTTCGTGCTGTTACTGCACGCGGTTGGTCTGAAAGTGGTGCTGACAATAATAACGTTGCTTGCTGAGAGCATTGAAGAGCAAATTGCAGTGGGCAATCTAGTGAGGGATGAGCAATCGGTGAGGCTCCTTCACCTGCTGAAGCAGGAGGACGAGGCTGGCCAGCATTTTCCGGGGTAAGGGGAGTAAAGCCTATACCCGGAAGAGGGGCGCCAGTGAATGGCGGCAGTGAGCCTGCAAATTCAAGACTCATCGTCAACTAAAACGCTCAGAGACTGGACACGCCCCATACCTATTGGGTGCCATGTCTTCCTCCAGAAGTGAATATTTTAGTCAGTACAGCTCCTGTGCCTCTTGACTTGAGGTAGCCTGTGCTTATGGCACACAAATATACAGCATGTGCACTGGATTGAGCTATCATCAAATTCATGCTGTATGAGAATGAAGACATCGATGTTGTAGTTTTGGATTGATATTTGAAGAGAATTTTATGTAGCAAGTATCACCAGGAAACAAAATATTTTGCTGTTTCCACCTGCTGGAGCAGGCAACTGTGGCGGTGAGGCTGGCGTTGTAGCAGGCAGCAGTGGTGAAAAGCTAGGGAAAAAAGCTGTCTCCAGGGGAGAGGAGCCAGTGACTGGCGGCGGTGAGCCTGCATTTTTGGCTCTCATTTTTTTTCTTAGGATTTGCTCACTTACCAATCACCTTCTAGTGACTTATTTATCTGCAGCAGCATATACTAGACAAATGCGCCCAGTACACCTGAATCATAGCCTGTTAATCATTTTCATAGCAAGGCGTTGACACTTATTGCAAAACTAGTCTGGAGTAAGAGGTGATGTTGCACAAGCATCTTCAAGCAGTCAGGTTCAGCAGTTACTGCTAACCTGCACTCTTCAATAAATATCATTATGTATACCAGCTCTGCTTGTTTGCTTGCAACATTGATCAATAGCTTTTCCGCTCTTCCACGTCAACCAACTATCCGAATGCTGACATTACCTGGTGGAGATGTTGGTGTGACTGGCGAGGGCTGGCATCCGGACTTCTGCCCCAAAAAATCCACCAGCCCGTTGGCTATCGCAAACTCGCACTTCAGCTGCTCAGCCTGTGCAAATGCCTACAGCCAGCAGATGGTCATGATCCGTGAGCAATGTGGCAAAAGGATACACTAGCAAAACCCCCCCACATTGGACCCTTCTTTCTTCACTTACTGTAGTAAGTACGATTACCTATAGTGCGTCCAGGTATGACCATGTGATCAACTTTGCACATATTTTTTGCTCATACCTGTGCTATGCCAGTGGAACTCTTTTGGCCACTGACATACGTCGCGCTTGCAAGCAGAATGACCAGGATTTTGATGCACCAGCCAGACCTGCAAAGCTCCAGTGCTTCAGTGGCTTTGCATATTCACAATTCTCATCGCATGAAGATTTAAGGCAGTGCAGGCAATGCTAAACTGTTTTGTGCACACGAGCAATTTGTACAACAAGCCCAAGCAGACTCAGAGCCCAAGTTTTTATCAACAGCAGGTGTTGACCAAGAAGAATGGCTGACTTTCTGGCATGCCGTGCAGTTGCCAGAAAGATAGCTTGCAGAAGGATGGATAAAAGTGGAGTATAGCAAATGGTGAGCAGGACTACTTCGCGCCTTTTGCATAATATTGATTCTGCAATGAGACATATTGAAGAACGGCAGCACTACATTTCACCTGGAAGTGGGCCACTGCAAGCAGAGTTTGACAGACATGCCAACCGCGTTGTACGTCCCAGACAATGTACTGTAGCTTCGGGCAAGCCACCTGAATTGGATTTGTTCAAGTTGCGAGCTTCAGTACAGACGTTCTTGTAAATACCTGATTCGATTCAAAATTTCCTATCGGCAAGCCAGGTTGTGACACCCTGTCGCTTTCTTTGACGCAATCTTCACAAAGATGGCCTACAATCATTCTCACGATGCTAGGTGTCTCTCCCACTGTATATTGTGTGTACATTGCAGTGACAGGGCTCTCCCCTGTCAGCTGTGTACGATGATTGCTAGTGTGAAACCCGTATGTACTGGAGATGCGTTTGTAGGGTCTTTGATGGCTCAAGATAGTGTATGGGCCCCCAGTACTGGTACGACATCCAAGAAAAGGTACACGAGCATGAATCGTCCCAATCTACTCGAAACAAGTGGCTGTCGATACAATTTGTAACTTGGTAAGAGTAGCATGTACCCAAGTGTAGGAGTAGGTACATGCGCCAAGCTGCCTGAGACATGTCAGAAGGCTTGTTTTAGGGGGTCGATGTATGGTGTGCATGGTATGTATATCAAATTTTGACAGACGAAGAGACAAGTGCCTCACACAAATGTGAAGGAGCCCTCAGGTTCTTCAAAGGATTCAAAAAGACCATACATACCATACACTCCATGCACACAGCCTCGTACGGCGAAATTCAGTGGGTTGCGATTCGGTAAACCAATGTATGACAGCCAGCACTATCTACACAAGTATGAATCATCTGGGGTATTAATCCTGCACAGATCCGCTTGCTTCCGCATAACGCACAGATATGTTGGATTTGATCTGCACGCAAGCATCGGCACTGATCTGCTTGTGCTGATACCAACGGATCTGCAGATTGCAGGGTAAAAACAGATCTGCATAATATTTAGATTGCAGATCTGCAGTGTGCAGAATCTTGCATACCTGTACATTTGTCAAGTGTGCAGGTCTGCAGTTGCAGACACACAAGGATCCATACATGGTGTATCTGCTGGCCTCTGCACTTGCGGTGATCCGTGCATCATTTGTCTTTGCAGATCTGCTTAGTACCTTTGCTGCTGATACAAACAGATCTGTGAGTTTGGCCGAGAGGGGCAGATCTGTGGGTCTCGGGCACGATGATGGTGGGCTGCTGCCGTGGGGATAGGGTCCTGTAGTGATTACTGTGTCACAAGCAGGACTCAGGCTTGCTGTATTGCACCGCTATCGTTCTTGCCGCTACTCGTGTTTGCTACGCTATGCAAGGAGGACGAGGTGAGGGAAAGTCTGCTTAACAGAACATACCTCGTACTGTTTGGTGGTCTTCTCCACCATTTTGCCTGCTCCACCGGCAGGTCTGAGGGATGGCGCAAGTTGTCCCCATCGCCTTGGCGCCGCTTGGTGACTGCGACTTGCAGAAGAACGGGGAGAGGATGCAACAGGACGTGGATGGGTTGGGGCTGCCGCTGCACACCAGCAAGTTGTGGACTGGGGGCTGCATCGTTGACAGGTTGATCATCTGCAGCAGCAGCCTGTCTTCGGGGCGGCTCCAGGGAGGGTATGTTTTGTGTGTAAAGGATCAAAGGCATTGGTGAAACATAAGCTCATCCCTCACAACAAGACCCAGGCAGTGCTGCCTTGATGCTCGTCTTCGACAAGGTGTACTGCTGCGCCTCATGAAGCTCTGTCTGTGCACGGCATCGTCAAGTAGAATTTGGGAGTCTTTTTTGGAGGGGATCCATCCTGATGAATGAGACATGCACATCCACATTCTAACCTTTCTGCTGAGCACCATGTTTGGACTTCAAAAGCACTGGAAGCTCGTTGCTTTGGCGCACATAATGCGAGATTTTCATATCAAGCGCTAAGCGTTCACAAAGCTCAGCGGGCCTTTGCAAATACTTCATGAATGCGAGCCCACAGCCATCAGGTTTCTGGTCTCAAGACTGTCCTGGAAAATATACTCTAGGGGGGAAAAGACAAGAGCGAAGGCAGGCACCTATTCGATGATGACTGGAGCCCTCATCCAGGACCACCTCCACTCTTCAGCAGTTGCCATGCTTGCTCAAGAGGGGCAAACGGCGCAGGATCTCCCGAAAGCTGGCCCCAGCAGCGCCCCTGCATTCCCGGCATTGTCAGATCCCCCAATGTTTGAGGCCGAGAGCTTGCACACCCAGACGCAAACCTGCTTCTCTGCTGCAAGTCAATCTCAAGTGAGAGGAAGAGACTCAGATTTCAGTGCCAGACAATCGCTTTGTCTGATTGATGATCTTGCTGGCCAATTCATGGGGTTGCACATGTCTGAAAATTTTCATTGAGATCTGCACCCAGAAATTTCACCTTCAACCTTTCTCTGAACAACTAGGGCCACACCATCCACATTGCTGCCCTTTATTGAATGGTCAACACCATCAGCCATGCCACTGCCTTCACCTAAAGTGCCAAGGAGAATTCTCACATGATTCTTTTTCTGTGCTTGCAAGACTGCTATCATCCCCTTGGCCCAAAAATCAGGGGCCGGCCAATGAAAAAGCATGTCTGCAAGTAAGATCCCGCGAGGCAGAGGTGGAAGAACATGGATGCGCTTCCTGGATTCTTGAGTGGAATAAGCAGAGACTGCAGGAATGTCTCACCAGCAGCATGCTCTGGTGCCACAGTTCCACGGTCTCGAACAAGCACTGAGCGGCCATGGCAACGTGCTGGTTGCTGATGCTGTCCTGGTCGTCGAGGCCCGTGATGTGCACGTTGAACAACGCCCAGCAGTGCCACACCTGATCAGGAGCCTTGCAGCCAGCTCAGCACCAACTTTGTGGGGTTTTTACGTTGGTTGCAGTCACACACTACAGGAGGAAGCGACAGCAGGAATCTCGAAGAAAAGGAGCGCTCACATTGAACCATTGCATTGCCATACCAAAACTTGAGACAACTGCTGGCCAATCCTCCGGTCAATTTGAGCATGCCATTGATGGCGCGCTGCAGGGAGGTGGCAGTGCCCTGCAGTGCATGACGAATGCACAATGAAGCTGAAGAAGTGAGCTGCCAACCTTTGCCTACTGCTTGGATGAGATTCTGCCGCATTGCAGTCAAGAAATGCCAACCCAGATTGTACCACTTGCCGAGTACATACCTGTCAGTTGTCTGGCAAGCATGCTCCACTTGCTTTCTGTTGGGGATTATTTGCTAAGTATAATCAGGCTGACAATGACATTTTGAAGGCAGTCTGACATTCTGCAGTTATGTGGAGAGTGGCATCACCTTGACTTCAGCCAGGAGCCATACAATCTTGAAAGAGATTTGACCTGGAATCTGCAGAAAAGAAATAAAGTCATTGTGCCATTGTCACTGTATGGTGCTTGCCACTCAAAGATGACAAGATGTCTCAGATTTATTTTCATGTATTCATTGAAAGTACTGAACACTGAAGTAGTTGCAATAAGACTGCATCAAAATTCATGAGACTCCCGTGATTGGCAATTTGAAGCTGCCAACCCTTTCCTTGCCTCAAACTGATGCGTTGACATTGGCCAAGCCTCCACTGATGATCTCGTGAGAAATCTTCACCGGGTGATCTTTGTTATGGGAAATATACTGTATTGCCAACTTAAGCCAACATGCAGCACAGCACAACAACTGCATCTTGTGCACAGAGAGGGAGAATTGGTGATGAAAGTTACCAACAGGAGCGTCTACAGCTCAAGCCGGCAATCCCAGAGTTCAGAATTTGCGACCTGCAAGGCAAAGTCATTACAATGATGTAAGAAGCTTTCGCCTGAATTCACTGCTCCGTCTGCCAACACTGCTCCAGATACTACTAGCTGAACTACCTCTCCAATAGTCTCTCATGATCGCCGATGCTGTGACGAGCGCACAGATCCGGAAGCTGCAAGCCACCAGAAGGCAGCTGAACTTGGCAACATAGTAGATCTCACGTGGCAGCCTCAGCAGGCATGTCAGGATGTGCGTGCTAATTGGAAGAGAAGGTTGCAAGCCAAAAATCTGACCTGATCATTGCGTGCACAGAGTAGAGCCAAGGGATTTGGCGGATCACCTGCAACACAATTGTAACATTTCATCAACGTTACCTTGAGATCCTGTTTGCATGAAGCGCAATCATGGATTTGGGAATCATTTCTTGCCTGGGTGAACAGGTGAGCGGGGATCTAGCTTGCCGAGCTGAACGGCTACCAGATTCCTCCTAAGGGCGGAAAATCGTGTGGCAGCATAACAGTGCTGTCCTGGCACCATGGAGACATATTAGAATTGTAGCGCTGCAATGTTCTTTCACTGTAATTGTCGATCTGATTGACAGAGTGGATCTGTACCTGCTCCTGAGCAGGCTTACGTTGCAAGAAATAACTGAGCTTTCGAACGACTGACATTCAATGCAGATGCATACTACCGGGTTCACAAGGACACCAAGAAGGAGCCCGGAACTGAACCCTACCAAAGCAAGCGGTACAGGCGAGCGATTGCCAAGGCAGCTGGTTTGGAGGAGGATGTCAACCTGGATGACCTCCGGGTTGGGGTTGGAATCCTCGTCGTGCTGGAGGTCATGGTGAGACTCTGATTGGGAGTACCTGATTGAAATACGCAAAATCGGGTTCCCAGCGAATGCGCAAGACTTTGCATTGCTGTTCTTGGGGGACATGTAATCATGTGCTTTTGAGATGCAAATGCAAGGTGTCGTGCTGGTAGGCAGGGAGATAGCTTCTGCTTACACAGCAGTATAGGCAGGAGTCCCATGGTGGACAAGGCACGTAGGCTGCTCAAGGAGGATGTGCCGGCACGCAAGTCCAAGTTCGTGAAGCTGCTGACATAGCTGAGGGGCACCAAGGGAAGGGGTGCCGAGGGGAGGAGATCCAGTCGATATCGTGCATGGGGTTTGAATGGTTCGGACAAGAGGTTTGCTAAGATTAGGTTGCCTTGCTTGAGGACCGCTGGCATGTCTGGCAGCGTCGACTGTCCTGAGAAGTGTAGGAATGTTGTTGTCCCATTTGTACTTGTGGCTACTTAAGCTTGTGGTGGTAAGTTCGATCTGAACTTTGGCAACAAACACCACCTTTCCATTCCTGCAACACTACACACAGGATGCTCTCAAGTCTGCATACTACAGGTCCTCACACTGCGCTTAAAAACAGAACCGTGATATGACGCACATCTGCAGGTCTGTGCACTATCCCATAAAGCAGATCTGTAATTTGATTGCTTAGTGTGGTTCAAAACAGATCTGCACGCAACAGATCCGCGCTGCTAAGTGACATGTACAGATACGCTAGCATAATTGGAAATGCAGATCTGTCTGTTGCGGATCTGTTTGTATCTGCTTTGCTAGGATTGAGGTGATGATCTGTGTGTTGCAGGCGTTAGCAGATCGTCGCGACCAAAAGATCTGCTTGTTTCCGCGATTTTTCCCTGCGCGTATACGTGCGGAACTGCGCGGATGCGGGAAAATTGCCGACCCGCGCAGGATTACTTTCCCAGATGTTATCATATCATGCATGATGATTAATATTGCTCCAATATTAACCAGTGAGTGTCTGTGCACATCTTGTATGCAAGCAGATGAAATGGCTTGAGAATGAGCAACGATCATCACAATAATCCGGACATTACATCCAATCCGCAACAAACTCTTGGCGACCTTAAATTTGGTCCCTTTCTGGGCTCCGGCGAGTCAGGAAGAGTATTTGCAGGTACACTCAATGATTATAACATTCTTATAAAGATCTTGCTTGAAACGATTGCCATTTGTTGCGGTTGCAGGAAATTGGAAAGGCGCTAAAATTGCTGTCAAGGTTTCTGCCATGACTTACTCGGTTCCCTTTCATTTGAAACGGTGACGAAAGAGATCGCGCATGCCAAACGAGCTCTCCGTCCCAATGTGGTTTGTCTCTCTTTTACCTGTGAGCAGTGAGAGACCTGGTGGTCTTCCTCTTTAACAGCTTGTGGGATTTCGCTGTTCCGCAGGAATAGTGAATTATATTGTCTGATGAGCTTCTGATGGATCTGATCATTGGAATGGACATTAGACGTGAGTCTCACCCATAAGAAAGGATTGTTGCAATCTCAGAAAGTATGAGAGTTCATATCAGAGTTGCTGATGGACATAGCAGTGGCGCATGGTGCAATGATCAGACACATCAGAACGGGATAAGACTCGTATTAGAAGATGTAAAATAGGAGCTGTAAGATTTGATTAGACAAATAAGAAGGGGATCAGAAGGTCAGATAAGAAGGAATCAGAATATATCAGAAGTTCCCATTAAGAAGCATCAGTGGATATAAGATTTCATTGGAATGCCACATTAGAAGACAATGTAAAAGCATCAGAAGAAATAAGACATCTTTGAATGCCACATCAGAAGATATTACACAAGCATCACATGACATCAGAATCCATTGGAAACATGTATCAGACATGTATCAGAAAGGATCACAGAAACATCATTAGCCATGAGACACTTATCATAGACCTCATCTTTGCTGTTCTCTTTGTAACCACACATCGTCATCATTCCTGACAGCAAGCTTTGACCAGCTTTCACATCTCATATATGTATTCTGTATGCCCTAAACAGAATTCTTCTTTTTCCTCCTCCCGCTCCCTTTCTTCGGCACCTGGACCGGAACCTCTGCCTCATTGGGGTCCTCTGCCTCATTGCCCTTCTTGAGCCTCTTCATCTATCTGTTCTTGAGCTCCGTGAGATCATCCTCCGAGTCAGAGTCATCCATCTCCCAGCTCGCGGACGACGGGGAGAGTTTTTGGGGGGCCCCTGGCCTGCATCATTCCGGTGGGCAAGCCCACCAGCTGCAAAGACAAAGCACTTTGAGGGATTGCTTCCAACACCATACAGTCTAGACAAGTTTGCTTTGCAGGGAGTAGGAAGGCATTCGCACTTGCCAAGTAAGAATTGTGGACTTCATGCGTTGGAAGGAATGGCTATCTTGCTTGATTGGAAACCCACAAGCCTTGTGATGGCATGCAGCTTCAGCATGGTACCTCCACCCACTTGCATCTCTGGATCAGACGAGCACACTTCAGCATGCAGGCATGCTCGCATGCCAAATCCCCCAGCCCTCCTCTGTAGCTCCACAGACTCCTTCACAAGTAGCAGGCAAAAATCTGACCTGCAGGAGCGATTTGCCGGTGGCACAAGCTTGGGCAAGGAAGCCTGCAATAGCCAGCATTGCCAAGGGGCCACTCTTGATATCCTTGACCCGCAGCTCTCCAATGTTACCTCTGAACAATGTGTGGGCGTGCATCATGTTTGGTTGAAGTAAATCCACGCGTTTGCAGCCTGGAGACCCCTGGTCTGGTTCAATCGGGGCCTGCTTAGCATTTAATATCTGCAGCAAGAACTCCATATGGATTGCGATAGACAGCCTGGTGAAGGACCTCTAGTTGTAGATTTCCCTATAATTCCTCACACCCGTTTTTGTGCATGAGGGTGTGAAAAAAAGGACTGAGATTCCTCCTACATAAGTGCACAGAACCAACCTGGAGTCATGGCGAAGCAGCTGTCCAAGGAGTGAAGCTCCTCCTCTTTGCACTGGGTGAATGCTTCTCGCATAGCGTCACCCCTTCTGGCTGCCCAGCTACACATCTGAACTTATTGCAGCTGTTACAAATGTGAGCGCAATTCTCCTTACTTTGGTGGGGTGTGAAGCCAGCAGCCTCGGTGGCCACTCTTGCATTCACTTCAACCTCTTCAGGTGGCTCGGCTTTTCTTGCTGCACAACCATGGAGAATTGCTGCTGTTGCCGCGCTCTCAGGCAAGCATAGCTTTGATCTGGTCCACCTATGGAAAATGCAGGCATCTCACCCAGCCCCACATGAAGGCAGTGAAAATAGTCTGCTTGCCAGAGGCACTCAATGAAAAGAGGCATTTACATTTGAAGGCTCATTGCTGGAGATGTAAGGTGCTCAGAAGAATTCAGAATTCCAAATCATACAAGGGACGGGTCCTTTGTTCATCAACATACAATTGGTGAAAAGACTGTACCACGTCTTTCCTTCGAGAAAATACAAACCCTCTCTGGCAGGCAAACAGCTTGAAGACATGCCTGGAGGTTCGTTCGCCTTCAACGTAATATACCTTTTGTCACAGACTCATCCACAAGTTGGATAATCAAACCGTGCATCGGACTTCGTAGAGACATTACGCAGGATGCCAACAATTCAGGAAGTCTTCTCATTGCATCTGCGTTCATTGGGACGAGAGTGCATTGCATTGAGGCTCCATGCATTCGAAGAGTAGCCGTTTGAAAAAGAAAAGTGACTTGGATTACGTGACTAAACCCCCGAGAGGTTTAGAGTCACAAATAAAACTATGATTATTGGATGATCATCTCTGCAGTGGAGTGAGCCAAAAGAGATTAGCAAGCAGCCTCGACACGTGTAAATTTGACCAAGTATGAGTATCAAGCAGCACGAAGCCTCAGCACTGACGAAGGGCCGCTCGACTGCGACCTCCGTGAGACTCAAACACCGAGACGTCGCGAGCTCAGGATTAAAGAAAGTGTTGCTCTTTCTACGACGTAAATGCGTATGTTTTTACTGATGGCTTTCTCACTGTAGGTCGCCCAGAGAGCACCTGCAATCCTGAGAGAAGTACAGGAGAAGGTATGAGAATTAGGGCAGCCTGCCGTGTATTGCCCAGGATGATCGCATCCGAATATGTTCTTGACGATTTCAAGTTGTGCAGGTAGCAGAATTGAAGACTCGCCAGAATGACTACATGGAAGAATGGCCAGAGCTTTCCTACAAGATCGATTGCTTGTGCCAAAAAGAGGAATTCCTCGATAAGATGACTGAGTTGCTCTATTCACAAGCCCTCGAAATGAGGATGGAGTGCAATTCACTGGAAGAGGAGATCCAGGTAAGCTTTCTATACCTTTTCGCTTGCAATTGATTGAAGCTAGACCTTGATTGGGCAAGATCCAGACAACGTAGGCATTGAAGCTGTCAGCATGACAATCGCCAAGCAGACTTGCTGGTGTGTCTTGTGCTTTTCCCTTGCAGTCTTGAACAGCTTTGTTGCGTGCAGGACTGCACAACAGGCAGAGTTGCGAGGGGACATCATGCACAGACTTCAGAAAAGCCGCGCAGTAGTGAAGGTGAAAGTAAAATGCAGGATTGACTTGACTTTGGGGCTCCACACAGTCAACCAGCCATAGCTATTCTGTTGCACTACCAAAGACGTGGTAGTGTATTTGCAGAATGTTCAGGCCAATTAGCTGCTTACCTGTGGAAGACTCAATATATTGAGGTAACACGCCATCAAATTTCTAGCATATATGGATTCACAGTGCCACAACTCCCAAGTAGGCTTCAGTTCACCTTGTCTTCTTTCTCCCCGGTGGCTTTTGATGTGCCCACCGCTAGGTACACCACAACACTCTTCATTCCTGCGGACTTCAACCTGAGCTAGATGGCAACATTGGTGTCCTGTTTGTTCCACTGGGCACAAGTTTTGTCCACTCGATCTGCTTGATGTGGCTGAAAGACATGCAAAACCCCTGATCTTGCTTCGCCGTTCTACCAACCCAGCAAGCGGGATCGACAAGATCCAAAAGGGGCTTGTTCAGCCGGGGCTGGGTGAACGGGAAAGGTTCGACCGTCAGCACAACACCACCCAACAATTGACCATCTATGCATCACCGCTGAACGCTCTAGCTGTGTGGGCCGAGCTTCCCAGGGATGCCAAGGCAAAACTCCCAAACCGGCAGGTGACAACCTTGCCAGCGGCCTAGAAGTCAGTGCCGTTTTTTTGCCCCCCCCCCCCCCCCCCCGGCGCAGAAAATCCTCCTTCTTTCAATCATGGCAGAATCCCTGCTGGGCTCGACTTTCAAGAATGCAAATGAGGCTGTTTCAGTGCATCTCTTTCAAGCGATGCACCACCACTGTGAAATGATTTGGGTGCTTTAGTCCTCTTGACTGATCCCCAGGTCAGAAGTCAGAGCCCCAAACCGCGGCGCAAGAAATCCTTCCCCCGTCCCCGCCCTCCCCTAAGGAAAGGACCTCGATGGCATTATCCAAGACTGCAGATCCGGCTGATTGCAACAGTGCGCCAACACCGGAAATTGAATTGGAAGGCATCAAATGCTCTTTCTGATTACAATCTCAGCTTTGTCCCACTGGCTCCCATAATCCACTTTCCCAGTGAGCTCGACTCTCAAGAATTCAATTAAGGTGTGCGCCAGCACCTTCTGAGTAGCCATGATGACATCTGACCGGTTCTCCAGTCCAAGATCATATCAGTTGCTCTGGCGATACTCCCGTCTCACCCTTCCCAGGCAGAAACCCTGCAGAATTTAACTTTCAAGGATTCAAACGAGGCTAATTTTAGCGGTGCGTAATTCTCGTATAGCCTCCAACATGAGTCTTGGATGCTCACCTTGCAAAGCTCCAAGTCCCTTTGCCCCAAGCGTCAGTTGCTTGCACCCCTCCTCCCTTGTCTACCGGCGACCCTTGAGGCTCATTCTGCAAGTACGGCCATCTCAAGCGCCGCGCCAGCTTCCTGGAATGGCACAGAAGCGTCTTACAGGCTTCCCTGTCTCAAATCTCAGTCCTGACCTGCGGTGCAGGAAATGCACCCCCCCCGCCCCCCCAGGGCAGATACCCCAGTGGGCTGATTATCTCAAACAGCAAATCTGGGTGACTTAGGCGATGCGCCAACACCGTGGAAACATCACAAAGATCTCTAAATTCTCCCCTGGTCGAAAACTTCAGTACTGATCACCAGCGCAGAAAACGCCCCTCCCCCCATCCCTAGGCAGAAGCCTCAGTGAGCAGATCATCTCAGACTGCAGATCTGCTTGAGCTCTAACGATGCGCCAGGACGGTATGTCCTCCAACAACAGTCTTGCATGCTCACCACGTCAAGAAATCTGTCCCCAATCCTCTTTTCAGGCTCCAGCTGCTTGCACCCTCAGATCCTCTACTCCAGTGATTCTTCAGGTTTGGGCCCGCACGACTGGTCATCTCAAGCGCTACGCCAGCTTCCTGCAGTGTCAAAGAGGCTGCTTACAAGATCCCTGGGGCAAATATATCAGCGCAGACTCCTGACGCAGAGAATCCCTGCTCCCCCCCTCCTAGGGAGGAGAGCTGCTGATCTGGACTTTCTGGAAAGCACATCTTTCAGGTAAAAGCGATGCGCCGGCTTCCTGTATTGACACGGAAGTGTCTCACATGGTTATCTTGCCAAAATTCAGGGCCCCCAACCCTGGCGCAGAAACTCCCGCCCCCGGGAGCAGAAGGCCTGCTGATCTTGACTCTCAGGAATGCAGTCCACGCTGATCTTAGGGATGCACCAACACCATTGAGGGACCAGAAGGACTCCTGGATGGTTCTCAGGTCAGAACATGAGTGCAGATCTGTGGCGCAGAAACTGTCCCTTCCCCCCCTCCAAGGCAGGAGGGCTGCCGATCTCGACATTCAAGAATGCAGCTCCCACAGGTTTAAGGCTTGCGCCAGAACTGTAGAGGAATCAGAAGGAACTCTAAATGTTCCCCTGGTCAAAAGATTTAGTCCTGACTCCCAACACAGAAAATGCTCCTTCCTCTCCCCCCAGGCAGAACTGTCAGTGAGCTGATCATCTCAAACTGTAAAATTGGCAAGTCGAAGCGATGTGCCGGCATCGTAGGAGTATCACAAAGACCTTGGAATGATCCCCTGCTCAAGATTCACAGTCCTGACCCCTGGCGCAGAAACCCCCAAGCCCCATCCCCCTCGGCATGAACCCCAGCGAGCTCGGCCTCCCAGACTGCGAATTCAGGAAGTGACAGTGCTGTGCCAGCATCAGTGAAGGATCATTAAGGCAACTAGATGATCCCAGATCTACAATCTCAGTCCTGACCCCTGGCGCAGCAAATCCCCTCTCCCTTTCCCTCTGGGCAAAAGCCCTGCTGAGCTTGTCATCCCAGACTGCAAATCTGGCTGATTGGAGGGTGCGTCAGAATTGTAGGAGGAATATAAAGACCTATGAATGATCCTTAGGTCAAAACATCAGTCCAAGACCCTGAGGCAGATTCCCCTCTCCCCACCCTAAGGCATGAAACCCATTTGAGCTCAACTTTCAAGAATGCAATAAAGCTTGATCTCAGTAATGCGATTGTAAAGACCTCTGACTGACCATCCAATCCAAAATGCCGTCCGTTGGTGTGGCGCACGAAAGCTCTCCTTTCCCCCCTCCCAAGGGACAGAGATCTAATATCAGCGTCCCTAACTGCAGATCTGGCTACCCCAAGCGGTGCGCCACCTTTGTACGGCTTCGCAGAAGAGTCTTGCATGCTCACCTTGCATAGCTCTCGGTCTCTTTGCTCAGCCCCGGCCTCTTGCAATCTTCTCTGGTCCTCCCGCAATCCTCGAGGCATGGTCTGCAAGATTGGTGATCTCGAGCAAATTGCCAGCTTCCTCTGGTGGCACTCGAGCATCTCAGATGCTCTTGCCATTAAGCTCATCCTCTGCCCTGACGCAACCATACCTCCATTCCCCTTTCTAAAGCAGAGGATCTGCCTCAATGAGGTCAACAACCCAATTTGCCTATCCAGCCAGACCCAGCGGTCCGCCAGCTCCCTATACTGGCACAGAAACGTCTTACATGATCCCCCAGTCAAGAAAATGTAATCTTGCCACCAGCCATTCGCACCCTTCTCCTCCTAATCACAAGGCTCTCAGATCACCTTTCAAAGCAAGCCAGAGCTGCCAGAGTGCTGCCGGATTTTAACGCACCCTATGCCTTGATTGTGCAAATCCCTCATCTCGCCATTCTTGCCTGCATAATCCAAAAGGAAGGCTCAGCAGCTTTGTATCATGCCTGTTCCTGATGCTGCTGCTCCAGGAGGCTCTTGACTTTCCTTTCAAGACAAGCGAGAGCAGCATAAGATCCAGCGGCGCTCCCCGGCCCACAAGCATCGAGCAAGACCCTTCCTCCATGCAGTATACTGCGCCTGAAAAAGTCGATCCAGGACCCCAGGGCTACAGATTGCGAGCATGCCTGTCACCACTATTTCAGGGAGGTCTGGAATTTCCCATAGAGAGCATGCTAGAGCAGTCTCGGATCCTATGGCAAAATGGCCTACAACAGCCTATCTGCGTTTGAGCGCCTCCTCTGCGCAGGACAATCTGCAGTGCCTCTGACACAGAAGTTTTCCTGCCTCCTGGCCTTCACTCTTCTGTCCTGTCAGAAATTGTCTCAACTCTATTACATACGGATATGACTCTCTTCCAAGTTGCTGATGAGCAGCCTTGGCAGCAATACCTCAGAGCCGCGCCTTGCTCGAGAATCCCAGGGAGCAAATTTGAAATGGCTTTCTCCTGTCCCCCCGAGAAATCAAGCCGATGATGCAGCTCTTCAGTCGAGGAACACGCACCATACTAGTGTTCCATAGTCTGACAATGGACATGAGAAGAAGCATCCTGCGCTACACTGACTGCGCATGGCATGCCGCTGAGACTGCCTCCCTTTCTGCTCTCGATACAATCCTGTGAGCATCTGGTGCGCGGAGAGCACAGAAATATGTCGAGAGGAAAAGGCGACACCAAGCAGGGATGTCAATGAGGGTTTACCAAGGAGTCGAGATGCTGAAAAACAAACATACACGTACCGAGAGTCGAACTCGGGTCTAGTCGTTGGCAACGACTTGTTTTAACCGCTATACCATACGTGTTTACGGCCCTTCCGACTCAGAATGTTACACCGGGCGAAACCATTCTTCGTAAATGGCAAAACCCTATTCTGAGGCGAAACGGCGATTGTAATATGGGAAGGACGTGGCGGTCTTCCTACCACCCTGCTCGCCCTTTCCTACTTCACGAAGCACCAAACATCGTTTGGCGAAGTAGAACCACTTCCCATCCTACACCCTCGTCGAGACTCAGGCGCACACGGGAACTGTTATTATTGGATCGTTGCTTCTCGCCGATCGGCAGAAGCATGCAGGCCTCGACTCTTTGCGAGCTGCGATCACCAAGAGGTCGCGAATGTTCTTGGATGCGTTCTCGTCCCTGTTCACCGTCATGCCTTTACAGCCATTGTTGTGACAATGGAGCACACTGTGAACTTTGACTTGATACGTTCTGCCATCCTTTCCATTCACGATCTTCTTCTCGTTATATTGTTCACTTCTGCATCTGTTACACTTCTTGCTCGTGCAGTATTCGTCTATGGGTATCACCCTGCAGAATTTCTTGAGCTCCTTCTCAAACCTCTTCACTGGCCCAGCCGGACATCTCTTGATCACACCAGCTGTATCGTTGTTACTCCAGTCACCAAAACCCACGAGCGTCTTCTTACCAGCAGTCAATTTCAGCCCCAGCTCCCGCAATTTCCGTTTGCTGTAGATGTACCTTTTGAATTTCTGGGAGCGAAATTTCTTCTGCTGGAAGAATGTCAACAGGTTGTCCAGGCGAGGCAGAAGGTATTCGATGTAAGCCTGTAGTTTCGCCTGTTCTGCTGTTTTGGGAGAAGGCATATTGCATATGGCATCCGATACTCTGCTGTCCCTGTCTATCCACTTCCTGACCTTTCTGTTGCCCTCTGTGTACTTGGCGTCGTGATAGAACTCTTTTGTGGAGCATTGCATATGCTTCCCCTGGCCGTCGGCCGTTACGAACATGAAGCTCCTTCCCGGATCCAGACCGAGGACCTGCTCGTACGAGTCCAGATCTATGTCGTGGTCGTGATCTCGTTTCTTGGTGGGCTGATCCTTCTTCCTGCCTCGTTTCTTCTTCACCGGATTCTCTCTGTCTTCCTTTCGTTTCCGAGCTATCTCGGCTTCTCTTTGGACTTGGTCTTCGGGTTTCAGACGTCTCATGACTATGCTCACACTCACACCGTCAGTCAGGATCTCGTTCGCGAACTTCCTGTTCCTTGTCTCAAAATCACTGATACGGAAGAGAGCTCTCCACCACTCCTCCTTTGCATCGTCAAATTCGTCCTCTGTCCATTCCAAGCCTTGTCTCTTCAGAATGTTGAAGAGTCCAGTGCCACAGATCTTGACGTTGCTGCATTCGAAACCCTGCTTGGTGGGAAGAAGAGTAAACAATCGAACTTGCTTGACCCTGCTGTCATATTGCCCATCTCCATTCTCGAAAGGATTATGTTTTTCGCAGTACTTCAGGATCTCAAACAGCATCGGCAGGTACAGCTCCGGTGTCCCTTCCAGATTCCCTACTGTAGGTCTGCGAGGGATCTTGGTCCTGTACTTTTTGACGATGGCGTCGTCCCCGTCGTATTGTAGGGCATATATGTCGTCTATCTTTTTGTATGCTTCCCGGCCGTCCAACTGGTATCTGTGCCTCAAATACCTGGTGAGCCTCTTGTAGAACGTCATGCTGATATAGTTCTTGGCATTGATGGCCATCTGTTGGCTGGCGTTCTGATGCAAGCCGGCGGCCAAGTGATCAGATCTCGGCGCTTGGTATCCGGCTGGCCTCAGCGAAGCATACAAGTCCGCCGTGTCTTTCAGGTCGGGGTCTTTGATATCAGATTTCTGCCTGTTCCCCACGCTCACGCCTTTCAGACAGTTGTAGAAGAAGGATTGGTCGATCGCCGGCAGAGGTTTGTTGGCTTTGCAGATTCGAATGACGTGCAAGTTTGCCAGAAGATAGGCCTCACAGACGGTCCTGTTCATGTCTTTCAACACGGACTCCACCGCCAGTGCACGGCCCTCGTCTCTACAGAATCTGTTCCAGGTGGTCTTGACGACCGTGATATCCATAACCTTTTTCTGCTCGTTCCTGTTCACCGCCTCCAATCTCATCGGTCCACCGAAAAGTATCCTGGCGCCGGCGAGACATCTATCCTCGATCACTTCTTCAGGTGTCTGCTTGATCCTCGCAGGTGGCTTCGCGGGATGGTTGAGGGTGCATAGCATGACATACAATTGCTGTATAACGAAATTCTGAGATTTAAACGCACTTGTGTTTTTGACGGATCTGAATACTGTGCACTCAAGGATCACCCCAGATCACTCTCCTAAACAATGCATCCAACGAAGGCGCCCTCAGTGATGCCAATGCCTCAGCGACGACTGTCCTCAGCGCCTCTTCGTTTCTGGGCTGACGACGGTTTATGAAATTGCGGACGGTGTTGAAGCAAAACTCGACCGGGTTCAAATGCGGAGCGTACGGTACGGTATACTTCAAAGCGATATCGCGGGAATCGGCGGACTCCCTGACGGTGGGGTGACCTTTCTTCGTCAACGACTTCATGGCCTTGTGTGTGCTGACATTGTCCAATAACAGGGTCAGATCGCGCGGCAAGGTCTGAACGAACTGGGTGAAAACGACACTGTTGACGCTGCCCGGCACCAACGTGTACCCCAGAACTCCTGTCGGGCTGACACACAGCAGGAGACTGAACCTCTGACCGCGCACCATAGGCCTTGTGATGATAGCACGATGACCCTTAGGAGCCCACGCATACCGCGGTGCACTGTTCAAATGGAACGAGGCTTCATCGATAGACGCAAGCCGAATACTGAACATAGAACGAAGCTCGTTGAGAAAGTACATGCCTTTCTCTACGTCGTATTCCGTGTTTCGCTTGACAGCTTTCTTGTGCGTGTAATTCGCCCGTTTCAAAATCAGACCAGCGGTGGAGACGGCTATCTTCACCCCCAACACATAGTATGAGAATCTGCATAGACTGCCCAACGTGGATGTAGATGCCTGTTTCACTCGGCAAACCACAGCTTGCTCTTGAAGCACATTCAATCTTCTTTTCCCCAATCTGGGCCCCCTTTTGGGTATTCGTCCGCGTCCTGCCTTCTGCCAGCGATGCAATGTCATCCGCGAAATTTGAAGGATATCGGCAATCTCGGATTTACTTCTGCCCCTATCGAGCAAACTGAACATGAGGTCTCGTTGAGCCTGGGGCCGCATGGATCAAAGCGAACCAGAAAATGTCGAGAATGTTCTCCGAAGGGTTTGCGACGGAGAATACCACCACGGATCCGCCAAGTTTGTAGGGTTGTGACCATACTAAGACTTTTTGCTATAAAATACACTGTACTGTCATGTAAAGTATTGAATACACTGTCGTCTCGTATAAGCTACTGGTTGGCTGGAGCTGACGCCAAATGCAGTGACGAGGTCAAAATAGAGGGGTAAGTGGGAGGGTAAGGGCGGCGTGGGGGGTCCCATTGCATCAGCTAGGGTTAGGGTCAGGAGGAGTACGCATCAGATACCTGGAAAAATACAGAGCGAAGTGTATTGAATAACGCCAAAGGCTGAAGTATACTGTATTTGTCTGTATATACAGTTCAGCCTAGACAGTGTAGTCACAAGCCTAGATGATGATGTTTGCCAACGGAAAAGAGTTGCAAGAGCTTAGGCGACATCTCATGGTGCAACATTCTGAGTCGGAAGGGTTGTAAAAAGCCTCGCCAGCAGCAGCGTTGCTGTCTTTGCTTCTTACAAACAACTGATCATGCTCGCGTCCAGCTTGCAAGGTGGTGGCCCCAACCGACCTCCGAATTGGACCCAAGCCTTCTGCTGCCATCAGTGAAAACATTTAACAACCTGATTCTGCCTTTCTGCAGGCTGCGTGGTGGCGGGGCGGTACTTCGTGTCCGTAAAGAACGGATACTTTATCTCTCACGACACAACTCCTGATCTTGAGGATTACGCTGGGGAGCTGTTTGATTCTCAGATATCACAGTACCCTCTGGTCCGACATGGTGACCACTGGGACTACCTGGTGAGCAACACATGTTTCGTTGCCACAGATCTTGCACCTGCTGGTTCTTTGCATGTACTGTCTCTGCATTGGACCCTTATCTGCCCCATGGCTTGGTACCAGAGCTTGCCCGGTGACAGGTAAACAGCAAGTTGTACCACATCTCAGAGAAGTGCTGCGACAAGGAGTGCATACCTCTGACAAAGGGAGGATTCATCTTCGATCATGGAGATGCTTCGGTGCTTCGGAACAGGTTTGCACCTAAGAGCTTGTCCTTGCTGACCTCAGTGCCCAGCAGATCTTTCCCCTTCCACGATTCATTCACCCCTCCGGCACCTGTGCCACCATGCTCATGCTTGAATTGCTGTTGCCTAAGCAGTGTCTGCCTGGATGATTGCTGCTTCACCCATGCAAACTTTGCTGCTCAATCTGTGCCAGGAGGACAAGGGAAGATGTCCAGACAGCCGACCTCTGTGATATCCTCACATCGGAGTCCCTTGAGGACTGCGCGGGAGAGCATGGCAGACCCGAGGGTGCCGTAATCTCTACCAAGCTGTACATTGAGGGGATGTGTTGCTCAAGCGAGGCGACCATCATTCACGATTTGTTGGACAACTTCCCAGGAGTTCTGCAGGTCAGAAAATGCCACATTCTCCTGTTTTGAACTCCGTTGAACATCTGATGTGCCACAGTGCTCATGTTGCTCCGAAATCCCCCATTTTCCTGTTCTGGCTCGTGTCGTACATCAAATGACTGCTTTTCCACTGTGCAGGTCGATGTGTCAGTGGTCACGAGGTCTGCTGTGATCAAGCACACAGCGGCTGTCCTGCCACAAACACTCACGGCCTGTCTGAACCATGCCCATCTGGACGCTTCTTGTGAAGCGCCAAGGCAGCAGGGAAAGTTGCGCTATCAGTACCTTCCCAGCTGGAATGGTGAGCTTCTTGCATGCAGAGGAGATAACAGTAAGATCTCTTCCTTGCAAACCCATGCCACTGCGCATATTTGCATTGGAGACCTCAACTCCCCAAGCGATGCAGTAGCATTAGGTATGCCAGCAGCACCACTTGAGTCCACACGCAATCTTGTTAACTGGATTGTTGCTCAGAAGTTTTCCAAGGTGGGCCAGATTGTATTCTTGGAGGTGTGATGAGCTCTCTCCCTGTGCAGTCCTTCTTGCAGCGTTCTTGCTTGTGGTCTCCCTCTTCCACTACCTGGCCAGCAGAATTGGCAACCAGAAGCTAGAGTACATGAAGGTGTGCAGTTTCCATTTCACTCTGGCCAGTCCAAAGTCTGATAAGTTCTTTAAACTATAACCTTTGCGGATTTGGGTTTGGATGTGACCAGCTGGGCTGTTTGTAACAGTGGATTGCAATGGGGAGCATCGTGATAGCCATCCCCAGAATACTATTGAAGGCACTGGCATCTTTGAGGAGAAAGGTGAGTCAATTTGCGTTCCCAGGTTTAAATTCAGACACGTGATGGTCCAAAAGTATCACCTAGTCCCTGCATTGTCCTGTTCTTTGCTTAGCACAACATGTAAATGTTCCCCCAACCTGGCCTGACCTGACATGTTAGCATTGCAGCGCCTGGATATCAACTTTCTGATGACTGTAGCAGTGGGAGGCGCTCTGGCACTTCAGGTCTGCCCCATTTGTAGTGAGCTGATATAGAAAGTTCCACATATTCTTTGTGAGGAGCTGTCTTGCCGAGGCTTCCCCGTTTATGTATATGCCCCTGCTGACGACCACCAGAGTGATCATTTCTGCTTCTGGAGCAGTTTTGCGGAGAATACAGGAAATTTGCCCAGATTGAGGCTTTCTTCAGGGACCAAATGGGACATGACATGCAGGATGTGACGGAAGCAGCAGCTGTGGTTGTCCTCTTTTCGCTTGCCGATTGGTTGGAATCTTCCTGCACTTCATCAGCCCGAAATGCAATTGCGGCCGTACTGGCTTTGAAGCCGGAAGTTGCTGTCCTCGCCAATTCAGGTAACACCTTTTGCAGCAAATCCTAATCTTGCTGCAGCTCTCCCCGCAGGTAATCTTGTTGTTTTCTCTGGAATAAACACTGCAAGTCTGAGACAAGTACATGACAATCCCGGTCCTGCGTCGTGACATCATTATCTTTGGCCTTTACCATATTGTGAAAAGTAGCTCCAACGATGTCTATCGAGAACACCCTATCTCATTACATCTGGTTGCTGTGGTGCAGGTACCCTTGTGCCTGCAGACACTGTGGCTGTATCGACTTTGTTGCTTGTCCGGCCAGGGGAACGGATTGCCATTGATGGAACTGTTGTCACTGGATCATCAGATGTCGACCAAAGCCTTCTGACCGGCGAGTCGAAACCAGTCAAGAGATCCGCCAGTGATCAGGTCAGCAGCCTTTCAGTCATCAATGCCGGTGTCATATATTACACCCTTCTGAACATCTCTTATAGCTAAGTGGTGCACATCTGTACTTGTAATTGCAATGTTCACAGGCTTCCTCAGCAGGTCTAGAGGCCACGAATACCAACGCGCCTGATCTTCATCTTGCTCAATGCTGTCTGTCGATACGGACCCTTCAATCCCTTTATAATTTGGTGCGCAGCTGCTGGGTGGAACCTTGAATTGTGGTTCTGGCGCCCTGACATATGAGACCACTGCCACTGCTGGTGAGAGCGCAGTGGCCCGCATGGCAGAGCTCGTTGAGCAGGTAGGAATCACGATCCAATATTAAGTTGTTATTAGGAGATCCACACCCATTTAGCCATCAGCGGCAAATCAATTATATGTGTCAAACTGAACTCTGGATTTCAATATTGATCAGCCTTTCAATCATTGTTGGAATTTTTGTTTTGGCTGTCATAGTTTTTGGTTTGATCATCATTGGTGCAATATACTTGATGAATCAAGTAGACTCAAGATGAGTCAAGTTGATAGACGACGAGGCCTAGATTTACAAAAACAACATTGTTTTCCTGCAGGCTGTATCAAAGCAATCCAGAGTGGAGTCCATCATCACCCGCTTTGCCACCTGGTTCACGCCCATCATCATTGCTGCATGCCTGGGGATAGCTCTGATTCCAATTGCAGCTGGAGCGAGGGACAAGTCTCGTTGGGTCTACCTCTCCCTCCAGATCCTGGTCACGGCTTGCCCATGTGCCCTGGTGTTGTCCACCCCCGTCACTGTGGTTGCCGGACTAGCTGCATCTGCCCGCCAGGGCGTGCTCATAAAGGTGGCTTGGCTTGTCTTGTCTGGCAATCCTTCCCTTCATGGCATCATTCTCACTGACTGCATAGCTCACTGTTTGGCATACTTTTAATTATTGACACAAAATGTGTGTCATTGCTGCCAGGAGTCTTGACAAGATGCTGCATATCAAACATGCCACCAATCATGAGAGCAGTACATAAAGGATGATCACCTCCCATGCCTTCAGGGTGGCTCGCACTTGGAAGCGCTGGCGAAGATCAAGATAGTGACACTTGACAAGACCGGGACCCTCACAAAAGGTCGCTTCCAGGTGCGCACTGGGCTTTCCATCCTGACTTGTGAACGTTCTGCACTCCCTGCTGGCCATAGTGACTCGCTTGCCAGCAAGCTCTTTCTGCTTCTCCCATGAGCATGTTCCATGATCTCGCATCTCCATTTCTGTCTTGCCCTGCCGCACCTGACATTGATCTGTCTCATAGGTCATATATGCCTTCACACAATGGACACACCAGTCTTTGGTTTGGGTGTCCTGACACTCAGGACAGGACATGACATAACACGCCCCATCACGTGTCAGATTTTTAATACAGACACTTCCTATCATCAGTCAGTCACGACTCACAGAGACACCACATTGCTTGCAGGTGATTGCAAAGAAAGCAATTAGTACATCTGAAGCAGATCTGCTGGCATGGGCAGGCAGCCTAGAACGCCTGTCAACGCATCCAATTGCCTCCTGCATTGTCGCCTGTGCTGCTGTCGCTGGCTCCCCAATCAACCTTGACGTCACAGCTTTTGAGAATCTGCCCGGTGCTTTCTCTCAGCCTGATGGAAACAAATTGACACCCGAAAGGGGTACCCCTGCGTGGCCGGTGTGATGATCTGCCCTAAACCCTAACCCCTATGGGTCTCTTGCAGGGTAGAGAACAGCCTAGGAAATTTTTGAGTACGGTGACCCAGGCAGCCGGTCAACTGTGGAGGAGCCTTTACTGTGACAGGGAGGAAGTCTTTTCTAGAGATGGTCAATTGAGGGCGTTAATACTTTAGACTGCTGCGTCCCTCGCCACAGCGACGTATTTGTGTGTGAGTGGACACCTGCAAAGCGTATGCGTATCATGATTGTTCCTGGAGTTGCGAAGCTGCATTGTTTAGATGGCGAAGGTGTTCCCCTCAATTTCTCTGCCATTTGCAGGTTTAGGTGTGATGGGTTACATACAGGGCATGCAAGTATTGCTTGGCAGCAAAGCGCTCCTTGTGCAAAAGGGAGTAATCATGGAGAGCAATGTGATCGACAGCGTTGAAGCGAGCTGGGGGGAAGAAGGTCAGCCCTTGCTGCCTAACCCAAGCAAGTTTGTTCACTAACAACATTACTGATTCCTGAATCTGAATCATTGACGGGGCACGGGAAAATATGACCTCCAATCTCAGCCCACCTGTTACAACTTCACTGCACGTCCGCTGCAAGTCTCTCAGCAGTATGTGGTTCATTCCATGCAATATGTCATTCATGTATGAATCTTGTTGTCTTGGCTATTTCTTAACTACAAGCAATTTAACCTCAGCGGGGCTGTCGAGCTGGTATTTGATGCTCCACTAAACGCAAATCTCTCAGCGGGGCAGTCAAGAACAGGAACATAGGCTTTTCAGTCAAATGGCAAGATGTCCTTTCTAGATAAGCCAATAAGTGTATGAGCAGTCCCAGAAGCATGCACAACTGTGCAGTTGTAGAGCAATTCTTCCCCCCAAAGATGCTTCGTATGGGATGTCTGACTGGAGCATTCAGTGTTATTGTTCTTGTATAAATTTAACATGTGCAAAAGAACAATGATACTGCCAGGTGCGACCATCTGCTTTGTTGCGCGTGATGGCCTTCTTGTTGGCGCTCTTGCACTGGCAGATGCAGTGCGACCCGAGGCAGCTGAAGCGATTCAAAGATTGCAGGTGAATCTTTTTGGGTGCACCTTGCGAGGCCTTATTTTGTGCTTCAGGCGTCGGCAAATTAAAAGCGTTTGCTTGCATGACGCTGAGGCTGCGAGTGATCTGTTTGGATGCAAGACCTTTGTGGGGGGTGTGGAGACTCTTTTCAGTCGTCAAGCATTGTTAAGTTGAGGCGTTGGCTTGCATGCTGCATAGGAGATCTTGACGTCTGATCAAATATAACAGCACTGCCATGACCTCTCCTGGCAGTAATGCACGTGGATTATTGCTCACCCCTGGTATAGGTAGTTCACCGAGGGCCTTGTGGCAAGAACCTCTTGGCGCTGTGCAGATTTAAAATTGAGACAAGCTCTGCCAGTAATGCATTCAAGCTGCCTGCTCTCCACTTGGATCATTTAGATCATTTAACCAGGACAATAGCCGGCTTGCAGCAAGAGAGATTTTTTTCATGTATGCAGAAACTGGGAATTGGGACAAAGATGGTGACTGGAGATGCGCCAGGGCCAGCCTATGCAGTTGCGGTAGCAATTGGCATGGAACCCGATGATGTGCATGCAGCGCTGCTCCCTGAAGGCAAGCTGAATCTGGTAAGGGCTTGCAGCCGGAAGTTGACACTGTGAGCACAACAAATTTACCAACCAATCACATTCCCTACTCAATTCGGGTAAGTCCCATGTGAGGACAACCTTTTGCCAGTAATCCACGATATTTTCCCCTGAATTTGGGGACAGGGGTCAAGAAGTACTCACAATGACGGTAAGAAGTTGTCTTCCTGGCGTGCTTTGGATATCATCAAGGGACTTCAATCTGATCGTCTTCTGAAGGATGGTCCTCTCAAGAACCACAATCGATTTTAGTATTTTGCCATATGAAGCAAGGAGACAGTTGCAAATGCCAGCCTTCCATCGAAATCCCATAATGAAGTCTGGCAAGGAAATTATCGCACTCTGCACGCAGATTGAGGAGCTCCAGACCCAAGGCAAAGTCCTGCACACTGGAGACGGAGTCAACGATGCCCCAGCCTTGGCTGCAGCCTCCGTGGGCATCTCCATGGGCACATCAGGTAGGCTGACGCTGGATTTCTGTGTCGCAGAAAAAGACTTTCATGCCACGCAAAGGATGCGCGATAGAGCTGATGGCATATTTACGCCAAAACGCATAACTATGTGTGGAGAGACACAAGTGATGTGTAGTGTCACAGAAGAGCAGGAGCTGTGTGCATCGAACCAGAAACATGTTGTCAATGATACGCCAGCAGAACAGCACAGCAGAGGGCCTCCTGCACAAAACCCTTGTTGAGGAACGTCTCGAACAACCCCTGGGAACGCCTCCTTTGGAGTTCTGAATGGCAAGCGCGTCTGAGCGAACTGCACCAGTGGTTTTTTTATCTGCCAACAAATTTTGAACTGCATCACCTGCAACACAATTGAAGTCCTCGCAAAACAATGCAGGGGCAGCAATTGCTGTGGAAGCTGGAGATATCACACTGTTCACCAACGACCTGAGATGCCTTGCACCCATCATCCGCCTCGGCTGCACGGTGCGGAGCATCATCATGTTCAACATCGCGGTCTGCATTGTCACCAAGGTAATGGCAGTTGCACTGCAAGCCAAGGGCATATTATGGATTTTTGACGCAGTTTGTCCGGCCAAATTGGCAGAAGTCGTTTTAGGGCTGATGATATGCGTCGATACGGTACGGTGGAAGGAGTAAAAAACAAATGGTATTCGCAAGGCAGGTTCCTGTCCTGCTGCTGGCAGTGATAGGCTGTTTGATTTGTGTGGCGCGGTGGTGTTGGCAGGAGAAGTGGATCCTTAGAATGGACTGTCACAGGCTGCGATTGTGGTAGTGCTTGAGCCGTCCACCCTCTGGGGCGCGATTTTGTTGGTGATAGGAGGCAATAGTGAATCGAGATGCTGACGCAGGTGGCCGTCCTGGTTTTGGCAGCGCTTGGGTTGTTCACCCTCTGGGGCGCGGTGTTGGTGGACGTGGGGACGGCATGTGCTGTCTGCCTGAACGGTATGCGCTGCCTGCGCTGGAGCATTGACACAGGGTCCATTTGGGGCTGGAGGCTTGCGCGGAGCGACACCGCCTGTCTCAAGCAGGCAGGCACGCGCTCCTCGGCGACTGGAACTGAGGATCCCCCCGCCTGCTGTTCACAGCAGGGAGGACGGCAGGGCTGCTGTGACCCGCCAGAGGTCACCAAGCGATCATGCTGCCCGAGCCATGACATCCCATCGTGTGCAAGTCGCGAAACTCCATGTAAAACGGAATGCGCCGCTGAGTTGGTCACACCACTGCCGAAGAAAAGTTGCTGCAGCGCCAAGAATAGCGTTCTTTCAGGCGCAAGTTCTGCTGTTCCAGAGTCATATGAGTGCACCAAGGACGTGGTCTCCCAACTGACAGAGAAAAGCTGCTGCAGCTCCGCAAAAAAGTGCTGCAGTGCAAAGTGAGGTTTGAATCATTCTGATCGAGTTGAATTTTATTTTCTGAGAGACTGTGGGTTTTTGGGTCGTACATGTGGTACTGTGATACAGCTCAGCTAGGTTGTAGGTGTAAGGAAGACTGGAGCAAGGGTGTGCCTGTAAAGATATAGGGTTGGCTGTGGCCTCTAGGATTGTGGCTGAAGTGGAGTGAATTATATTCATGTTGAGTTTTTCGTAGTGATGAATATGCCTTCAGCCATCCACCACCAATGTTGGCCAAACCAGCTGTCAAGAAGAAAAATATTGAGGACGATCTTGGATGGAGTTCAGTGAAAGTTGCTCTCATCTGCACATGCAAGAGTTCGCAATTGCGAATTATTGAATATTGTGACAGGGTTGAGAGACATCTTGCATGCATTCGGACCGACATCCTTCTGCCGCAAGTGTGGTTGGCATGACGCAAAACAAAGCCAGTCCTATGACGCAAAACAAAGCCAGTCCTATGCTGAACTCTGCTGGCTTCATAGAAATTGCCTGCGGACTAGAAAGTTTAGCTAACAAGCCCTGCAGATGGTGGTGCAGTCTTTACAAGTCGAAGAAATGGACAGAATATCAAAGACATAGCCTCAGCACGTTGACCTTGAAAGCAAATCCGAGGCATGGCGTTATGGCCAGAATAGCCGCCAATCCATACGCTGTTCCTTGCCAGTGCTCTAGGGCTGACTTCAAATGCTCCGTGCGAAGAGTAAGCCCAGATATGAGGAACACTATAAAATTGTTGATCGCTTGGACGATGCGGTTATCTGACACGTTCCAACTACCAACGACTCTGCCCGGTAACGGGAATGCCAAGGCGAAAGTGATAGCTACAACGAGGGCCAGAGGCAGAAAGTACTCCGGACAGATCTTCTTTAGTCGAGCAAAATGTTTCTTACAGCTTGGTATTACGTCTGATGGAGTCTCGACTTGCATAGCAGCAGTGTTT
This sequence comes from Chloroidium sp. JM, assembly GCA_004335615.1. NCBI lineage: Eukaryota > Viridiplantae > Chlorophyta > Trebouxiophyceae > Watanabeales > Watanabeaceae > Chloroidium > Chloroidium sp. JM. The sequence continues at coordinate 1,681,461 of QAXI01000449.1, read as the reverse complement.
TGCATGTTCGTAGGCTACAAGATCGGAATGTGCAGTAAAGGCTGTCCAGAGTTTTTCGTGACCGACTTCGCCACTTGAGTGTTGCGTAATACTTCACGTTTTCCCAGTTTCGGCTGCAAGCTGGCAAAACAATCTTGCTGATACTGGCGAAACCCAAGAGTGTAACATTCTGAGTCGGAAGAGTAGTAAGAGGGATTCACCCATGCTATTAATAGCAATTTTGGAATATATGTTTCAGGTGAGAATTGAATTCACACAAAGCAAGTGAACACCACAACATGCTCATCTTCTGGCCACCACGAGAACATGTATTCAAAAGGGACGGGAAGAGGTCATGTTGGGTAGAAATAGCAGCCATGTACAACAATGATGGCAGAATGGTGTGCAGTTGGCATGTTTTGGCGACAGAACAGCCATAAGATCTGCATCGATTCTGGGCAGTTCTTGCCAGCACTTAGGTATTAGGTACATCTGTGACAGTGGTCTGACTAGCTGGTTAGCTTGCAGCACATGAACCAATCACTTCTGCAGCAATCTATGTTGTATCCTTGGCCATTTGGCATACCCTTTGGAGTCCCCAATGCATCCCCTTGAGATGCCAGCCCCCAGAATGACTTATTGTAGCTAGTGCAAAAAATGCAGGTGCATTCAATACAGACACACATACAGGTCTTATTACAAGCCGTTGCCGACGAGCAGACCTGTGTACTTTTCAATCTTTCCCAACTCATGGCAAATAGCACCTAAGCAACGTATACAATCGTCTACGATGGCCTGTTGCCACAACTCTGTCCTTTCAATTCAAGCCACATGCGAGGCTCAGAAGGTGAGCTCGTCCTCCGAGTCACATCTCATTACAGCAGTGAGGGCCTTGATGATTGCCCTCAGCCCAGCAATGAAATTGGTGTCCTTCTTGCCCTCTGAGGGGAACGTGTGGGCAAAGTCTACTAGGCGAATGGAGACGTTGGCGTCCTCTGCAGTCTCTGCGCTCCCCTCATAGATCAGCAGGACGCTGCTGCTGTAGAACAAAAACTCTCGCTGCTCCTGCAACGATGACACAATTTACCAAGACTGCCTCATCCTTGCACAGAAAATCAGCAATCAAGCACGATCTCCCATAGCACTGCCTTGAAAATTGAATGACTTGACAGCTTAGGTGCTCTGACATCCACCAACTTCTAATTAAGCGAAGGAACCCACCAGAAACCATCTCTCCAGGCACTTGAGCTGCTCGATGGCTCCCGCAGGCCCCCCATAGACGCACGCCGGACACAGCCCAGCCTCATTGTTAGCAAAACGGATGAGTGCCTTGCTGACTGCATCCAGCGGTAGCTGCTTACACCAGCGCTTGCTAGCCCTCCAGTACCCCCCTTGGCAGTGCCGGTAGACCTGCACAACAGAAGTGTCATGATTTCTGCACGGAGGGATGATTCTTCCACGTACCTCACACCAGTCATGCAGGCCTCTTTCATCAAGCCCCCAAAAGCTGCTCACCTGCATCCCGCAGACCTTGTAGCCCAGGGCTGCCTGCGTGGTGGCGGCGTCCTTCAGCTTGCACCTCTGGATGTAGCTGGGCTCCGCGCCGGTGTACCAGGTGCGCAGGCCCACCTTGATGTCCACGATGCTGGGGTGCTTGTAGTCGCGCGTCACGTCCTCCAACTCCACCAGCTGCCTCCCGTCCACCTCGATCAAGCCATCTGGAGACACAAAATTCATGCTTCACCTCCACCTTCTCAGCATGATGTGGAGGACAGCACCCTCCAGCGGGAGAAATTGGGTAGGAGAGCAAACTCACAGAATCGGGGGATGGCGCTAAGCATGACGGCATTCCTTCCCCTCCAGCTCTTGCTGCCGTCACTGCCTGGCTCTGCCTTGCGGCCGCTGACAGAGGCCTCCGGGGCTGTGTTGGCAGCATCGCCTGCATGTATGAACGATGAGGCCACACAATAGCACCATTTCTAATTCGGCGACCTGTTGCCAGGCGGCACGCATGGCGCATGCCATCTTCATCCGCTCAAAGGTTGGCTAATGATGCAAGGGGACTCATTTGCAGACGCTCTCTGATAGAAACTCTTGAGCAGCAAGCCACAGGGTATTCCAAGCGAAGCAACAGCTGCGAGAATCAGCCTGGAGGCAGAACACATAGACGACTCTGGCCGCATTCACAGATTGCATTTACATGGGATTGAAGCAGAGGCGATGCCAAGCTTGATACATTCTGCTGTTCTGAAAGACCGTATCAAAGAAATCCACCACAGCTTTGAAAAAAGCTCACCAGCAGGAGCTGCCTTCCCCGGCTCCTCTGCTGGCTGAAGGTTGGAGTGCACCAGGCTCTGAAGGGGCTGAATCTCAAGCTCTCCCCTGCCATTCAACACCTCCTGCTCCAAGCGCTGGAAGACAGTCTGATAGAAGGTCTTCTCCCTCTCTCCTCTCGGTCCAGTCTGCAATGTAGCTGACAGCTCAAGTCTGATATCCAGAAGAGAATCAACACTCACCAAGCTGCGCCGCATGGAAAAGTACCTGTAAAGGCTTGTAGAAGTGCCCCTGCAGACGACTAGCCAATGTCAGTGCTGACGGCAGAGAATGGTTAATGGCTCGTAACAGCTGAATGTATGCATTGCAATCAAAGCAAAGACGTGGCAGACTGAACCCACCTGTTTGTCTACCAAGGAGCCAGCTTTACCCTCTGCAAAATTACCATTCATCAGAATCTCCCCGCTGACATCACAAAGTAAGCATGCGTTATCAACATGGCCATCCCCACTCACCTTCAAAGAGATGACCGGCAACCTGCAAGGTGCAGCAAGCTGTCAATATGGCAGTCTATTGTTCAGGCAGAAAAAGAGAGGTGTGTGGCAGGTGAATGGAGCATCTCACCTGATGTTTGCAAGGCTTCAATCCGAGCTCCTTTGCGGTAGCTACTTCCACGCTCATCGGATTGTGTCGTGCTGTTTTACCTCTAAGCTACTCATGTGAAGGCAGTCGTTCTCACATTATTTCCCAGTGTTCACAGATTTAATGTATATATATCGGCAGGTGATCCAATACTTGGTTTAGATTAAAGCGATCAAGCTCAGTCAGCAAAACTGTCAAAGGAACGATGGAAGCTTTCTGAGGCTAAAGTATGGTATGTCCACCACTTGTCGATACACAGCCTTCAATCAAATGCAAAGCACAGGTATCTTGTCAGAACTCAGTAGAAACAAATATGATGCCATTTGGCACTGCCTTGGCAGGGAGTGCGTATTAGTAAGCAGCTGTCCTTGCGTGGTTCCGTTCGCAATTCCATTTAAGGAAAGCGATGGAGCAGCAGGATGTACAAGCACCGCGGCACAAAATGGTTACAGTCGAATGTGCAGCGTACATCATTAAATGACTACGTTTTCTGGACCTGCATGTTGCAGAGCTTGTGCTGGCTTTGCAGGTGTTTGCAGCCCACAGACTCGCTGGCTGGACATTCAAGAAGATCCAAGAGGGGTGAGCATTGAGTGTTGGCCTACTGCATCGGTTTGAAAGACACCTTTCCCGGTGCCAAGGTTGCTGACTCGCCACACAATTGCAGGGAGCGGGGAGGCAAGAAGGCAGCCAGACAAGTCGTACCACCAACATGCGTACCTGCCTCTGAGAAGCTCCAGGTTTGTTGGCCTATCTCAAATTCGACCGTTGCTGCCTGCATTGCATGCTGGGGAGCGTTGGACTTTTCAGACCACAACAGTGGAGGCGCCTGGCAGGACCTCACTGTGCCGCAGGGAACTGCTCTGGATGCAGAGCTGCGGGCATTTGGACTCAGCACACCTGCCTCTTCTTGCGGCCTGTGGAATGCCTCTCTCAAGACAGGATCCACAGCAGCGCCACCATGCGCTTTGCACAAGGCTTTGTGGATCTTCATGGGGGCTGTCAGCGCCGCCCGCCTTGCGGCCTCCGCGCTCATGGATGCCAGGCAAGGACCTAGCCTGCCCGTCGGACGTCTCTTCAGACCATAGCGCACCGTTCATTGGGAAGAGCTGCCCGCTGCTTTGCCGATGGTGGAATTACGAATTCACTTTTTTAGATTGTAGTGACAGTGGTGTGCAGGCAACAAAATCGGCCTGAAATGCAGGTGGCTGGCACCCCTGCTGGACATTATGAAAACCCAACAAAAGAGGCTGTCTGACCTCTTTGCAACCAAGACCGCAGGACCAAAGTCAACAAGGAGGTGGGCAATTTGCATGGAAAGAGCCTTGTGTTTAAGGATCCGATTCATGCCTCCCTGTCTAATTTTGTATCGCTTGAGAGAGGCTCCAGGGAGCAACGAGTCATGCGTCGACAGTACTACTCATGTAGGGCATCTTTGGAGCTGCTTGACCTCCTGGAGAGACACAGGCAAGCTGCTCAGGACGACTTGGAGCCGGGCACGCGCGGGCTCACGCAGGAGGCCGCCGTCTTTATGTGTGCCAACCTGGATGCCCTGTACTACGACCTGTTCCAGTTCTGCCTGCGGAGCGGCGGCAGGGGCCCCATAACGCCCCCTCCACACGAGTACCTCCCGGCCATTTCTGTTCTTCACCCTGGTGCGGAGCCCTTACAGCCTATCACCTTTGAAATTTGGTCCACTCGCCATGGTGCCCTTCTGATCTCACAGCATCTTCCTTCCTGTGCTTGAAGGCGACAAACGCCCACCAATCTGCCCACCAACGTGCTGACTGACAGGCAATCGGAATGCTTGCCAGCGCCTGCTGCATGAGGGGGTCAGCAAGGAAGTCCGCCAGGGCATGGCAGAGACTTGGGGCCTGGTGGAGTCGGAGGGGGGCTTGATGCTGCCAGCTGAGATTTGTGCACAAAACCCTCTCTTGAGCGTCATGTGGAGCCGCTTCCAGGAGGGCTGCCGCCTGCTCTCAGGCCTCGGTAAGCTTTCATAATTTGTTGATAAGCGGTAAGTCAGCAACAGAGTTGTGTATGGGCGGGATTTGAGCGTCAATAGCAGGTCGAGATTGGGGCAAATACACCAAGACCAAGACTTTCATTCAAGTCCCATGAAGTATGATCGCCCATGTGCTGCTGGGATGACACAGATGGTGCCTTGATCGACAGTGCGCTGCAGAGTCCAGCTTGATCAGCACCAAATCATCCACGCCGACCCTCAAGGATGGTCACCGCAACAAGCGCCGCCGCCTGGAGGACAACTTCCTGCAGGACAGCTCGGACTCCGACTCTGCAACATCTGAAAGCAGCCAGGGTAGCAGCAGCTCTGATGAGGATGGAGAGGCTGGCAGTGCTGAGCCCGAGGTAGGAACATGCTGATTCGGGATGCTTCTTTTCCTCCATTCTACATCTGGCCTGTGAGACGGCGGTCGAAGCGTCCATTCTGTTCGCAGGCTTGGCTGGGTAATGCAGCGCTGCGAGCTTTCCGAGAGTCTGGGAAGGAGTGCCATTTCTATGCCTATGCTTCCCCCACGCCGTGAGTCTTTCTGGATCATTCGTTTGGGAATCATGCTGCTTGCACAGCAGAAGAGTTCCCCTGCTGTATGACTTGCAAGAAAGAACGCATCAGGGAGGTCAATATCGGCAAGAGCTAGTCCGGCATATTATCTTGGGTGTGTCCATGCCTCCTGGAAGGTTTGAGCCAAGCTACAACAACAAATGTATGAGGGCTTGTATGATGCTGAAAGGCACTCCTACAATGGCCTGCAAAATCTTCCCTGTGACCGCAGTGCTGCTCTGGACGCTCTGGCAGATCGAGCCCCGCTGGTGGAGATTGGGGCAGGACTGGGGTACTGGGCAGAGCTCTTACGCCGCAAGGGCGTGAAAGTGGCTGCCTACGACAGCCACCCCCCCTCACCCCACTCCCAAGCTCCGAATGAGTACCATGGGTGGATTCCTGCCGTGGTTGAGACGGGAGTCTTGCCGGGCGGACCAAAAGTCCTTGGCGCTCACGCTGACCACACCCTGTTCCTGTGCTACCCACCGCCAGGCACCTCCATGGCGCTGGATTGTCTGCAACGATTCAGGTGACAGATCGCACAGGTACCATGGCTTTAAAGAAAACGCTCTTGTGTCTGGGCTCTGACTGAAGATGTCATCAAAGTTTTTGCTGAGTTGGCCAAGACAGCTGCATTTGCTTTTGATAGGTTTTGGCAGACATGCCGGCCTTGTCTCAGGGGGCGCAGCGTAGCCGTGGTGGGGGAGTGGATGGGGGACACAGGCGACGCTTCCTTCACGACCGCCCTGTTGGAGGGATTCTGGCTTGTCCAGCGGGTGCACCTCCCCAATTGGTCCGACACGGCGCACGAGCTCACTGTGTGGGATCGGAAGCATTCGCCAGGCCCAGGCAAGAAGGGAAAGAAGGGCAAAAAGCGACAGTCCGCTCCTCAGGTACGGCTCTTCCTTATTACTATTAATGCATGCCTCAGGATATGACAATGATGGTCCAGTATTGGCTGTAATGAACCCACGGCATGAAGGACCAATAGCTGTCCATTGTGTTTGGCTGCACTAGGCACCACATGCAGGCTGAATTTTGCCTTCAATTACTTGGCCCTACTTTGGAGGCTGGATGGATCTTGCTTGAGCTTGACATTTGGGATTGACTGCCTCATCTTGTGCAGAGCCAGGCGCACAACTCACTTCCTGATGCACAGCGGGGTCTGGCACTGGCCTCATGTGCAGTTTGTGGCATTACCCATGGTGGTGACATGTACTTGAATCTCAGGAGGTGCAGATGGTGCAAGGAGGTGGCCTACTGCTCACAAGCGTGTCTATTGAAAGACAAGAAGCGGCACAAGCAGCTGCACTCCTTGCGATGGGTATTCCATAAGAGCCAGGAACTCCTCTGGGAGGGGAACGATTTTGAGGATCTTTGGCTGTGAGTGCTGCTTTTCTTGTTGAAGCTGCTATACCTATTTTTGCAGCGCTGTGCAATCTTCCTTGGGTGTTGACATTTAGTTTAGATTAGTAAGGACTTTGGCCATTGGGAAAGTTGTCAGACTTGAAGTGCAGAACTGACAATCAAGAAAAGCTACAGTGGCAGCCTACTTTAACTTCCTGACATCAACAGATTATCAGGTCTCTGTGCAGGACACAGAGACTCCAAACGACTCCGATACCAGAGCCAACACAGAAACAATGCGTTTATAAAGTCCAGGATCCCTCGATTTGAGAGCTTCCACACCGCCGGCGTCATGGTCTTCAGCCTCTCCTCCCGTCACCAGAATCAGGTTGTCCACAGTGGCTGGTCTGCTCTTCTCCCATCTGCCACACGACAAAGCAAGTCAGCATGCACTGTACATTCAGATTTGCCCCCTGTGACCAGTGCTCTCAGACAGCATTCTCTTCACTACTCCGAATAATGTTCCCACTGTACATCGGGCAATCACCAAACATAAGGTCACGTCAACAGTAAGCAAAAATGTTGTAGGGAGGATCTTGAGGCAAAATCAGCGTAGCTGCCATGCACACGAGCAACACAGTCAAAATTGCTCACCTGGTGAAATGTAGCTTGGCCATTGAGCGGGTCAGACCCTTCTCCATGGAGGGGTCAATGGTCTCGCTAAAAGCACTCTTTGCTCGCCACACATTTCTGGCCAGAAACACGATCTCATCCAGATCTATATCAATGCCCCCGGAATTTCCGAACACCAGCTCTTCACGCTCCACCAGACGGTCAAGGAGCGTCACAAACTCAGCACCCTGCAGATGTACCCCAGCTTCAGCCGATCTGCCCAGGTTTGGGGACACGCTTACAAGCTTGACCACACAAGATGCTCAACCGGCTGCTTTGGGTCATGCAATTTGGCAACCCCACCAAACAATCCGATTGCCAGCCACCCACAAAAGACAATTATAGTACCATCAAGGCATTTCCTAGTTGGGACTGACCTTCGTCAGGAACACAGGCTCCGGAGTGTAAGGCTGTCCAGCCAGCTGGCAGAGTATCCAGCTTGCCGCTGTCATGCCAAATATGGCAGGCGTGGTGCCCAGCACAGGCACAGTGCGGATCCTGAAGTTGGGGATGATCTGCAAATTCCGTAATGGTGAACAGCATTGTGGCAGTGCCCTTTGATCCTGATCACCATGGGAGCACTGCGTTGCACACAAGATATGCTGCTGCTGCTGGCACAATCCGATAGAATATCGAAGAACGAGCAGCCTCATGCAAGATTGCAGATCAGACTTTCCCTCCCCCCAAGCAAGCAGGGCACACCTGCAGGTCGTGGGGTGCATGAGACAGCTGATCCACTGGAAGGAGAGGGCAGCGGGGCTTCTCTGTCGACATGACCATTGGTATGCCAGAGACTATGCCATGCCCTGTGCGCAGCCTGTATCGCACTTTCCTCGCCAGTGGATCAAGGGACGCCTCGCTCACATCCGCCACCCTCACACGCGAGGGGTCTGCCTTTGCCCCTGCATCAGCAGACATCAAAATGGCACGAAACGTCCACTGCTGTCTCATGCATTTCAGCCAATTAGGATTCCCGCCACGTGAGATATTGGACCTCAAGTCTACCTGCTCCACAGGCGCAGATCACTGGAAGGCCCTTCCTCTTGCAAGCTGCCAGCAGAGCAATCTGCATGACAGCAGAAGCAATATTGGCACGCGCTCTGCTCTCCTTATGAGCTGAATGAACTCAATTGTTTCACTGATCGTTCTTCTGACATTCCAGTCAGGCAAGAGTGCATAGAAGGGGCAAGCCGAAGACATGACTGATGCCTGACCAAGTGGCTGCAGATGATATCACAAGACCAATCAGAAGGAAACGCCAGTGAGACCTTGGTGTCAATGTCGTCAATGGCATCCAACACGTAGTCAGGATCCCCTCCCAGCAACTTGTCTTCCATCTCTGACGTGAACATGGCCACCTCTGCCTCCACGACAGCCTCAGGAACAATGCAAGAGAAATGGTCCTGAATGTCAGCTTGGTGTCAGAGGATACAACTCATGCCATGTTTTCTTGTTGCATCTTGCTCTCAAACAGGCCTTACCTTCAGTACAGTGGCTTTGGGAAGCCCCACATCTGCACGTGTCGCCACAGCATGCCTGTTGAGAGATGACAAAGACACCTGCGATGCAATTGATCATGCCTAGCTCATTTGTCAATGCCAAATTTACCCTCATTAGGTCCCCATGTGCTTGCATACAGCGCCACGGAGACAATTGTAGGGTAGACCTAAGGGATGACCTGATCGAAGTCTATGAGTCTCAGACGTCCCACTCCCGCCCTCAGCAGCATGTGTGCCGCATGACTCCCGACGCCCTGCATTTTGGGCGATCGAGCTGATTCCCCCTGACAGGAATCAGCTTGCCTTTCAATTTCGTAACAGATGTGGGTGGCAAGGCTCACCCCCAGGCCCACTACCACCACAAAGGCAGTGAGCACATGTTCTTGGCCTGTGCGGCCAAAGAATTGCCGATTCCTCGTGAATTGCTCTCCCAGGATGTCATCATCCAGTGCTTGGCTCATGCTGACCAGATTTGGCTGCCTCGGGGCATCATGATCCTGTTGTATGCTGTCCTTCCACCACTTAGACCAGTACCTATAGCAGTACAGGGTGCTACCAGCAGCAACACTGCCGGTGATTGCTCCAGCCAAAAACATTTTCCATGCCTGTCTTTCCTCCATCGATATCGAGCGATGTAATTTGCACAGACTACGCCTGCGCACTCAAAAGCTGACGAGGTTGAGGGAAATCCCCCGCCTTGCAAACCTTGGCATCCAATTGCTTATGACCATTTCTCAGAAAGCATTACTGAGCAAAGACGTGCTGATATGCGTGCTATACTTGTTGATGCGGTGCCTTTTGTGCGCCAGGACGGCCCTGACATCTTGCAAGCCGCATGCAAGATGCTAGATTGTGGAGCAACGTGTTCCAGATCGGATGAGTCTAGAAACATCATCCTCAGTGCATGAGAGCATAGACATCCCACTGACTTGCTTTCTTCCTTGTGTCGCCTCTCTGTTTCCTTGAACTCCATGAAGTGAGGTACCACCAAACAAGGAAACCGGTGCTATTCCACCTTGAAGACTGAAAAGCGCATGCCTGTGCTGCAAGGACACAGCTTTCGTGCATTGAGAGCTGCAGCCTCCGTTGAATGCATGATGAGGTTTGCATCATGCGTGTTTGTGCATTGGTCAGGAGCGATCAGTGCTTATACAGATTGGATCCATTTTACCCTTGCAATTTGAGATTGCGCTGCGTTTGCAGACACGGGCAAATTCATAAACCTTGGCTCCATCCTACAGATGCTGAGGAGTTGCTAGTTCCCCACAAAAGTCTAGCTGTGCATGTCCATGCAGGAAGATTTTAGAGAAGAGGGAAGACGACAGTACTGAAGGCATCATCATGCAGGCTTGGTCTGAGGTGGTCTGCCTCAGCAAGAGACTGCGTTTAAACGATTTCAACGTTGTCATCCTTCCCCTTCTCATGGGGGGTTCTGCTGGGCGGTTGACCTGCATTCGTATGAACAAAAGTCTTCAATCCCTTGACCTCGGCAAGCTGTACTGGTGCTACTGCAGTACCCTTTAGCTTGATTGCTAGCCACCAAGGGCTGCAGCTTTTCTGTTTGCACAGCGTTTCTTGATGGACTCCATTCAGCCATTATCTGAGGTGTCTTGATAATCTCTTGCAGCGTTTCCACGCTTTGCTCTTCAGCCGCTGTATGCTTTGCGCTTGTTATTGCTTGCTGCTGAGAAGTGGGGCAGCCGACCCTGATGAAAGCATGTTGTTGTGTTTCCATTTGCCTTTGAGCGCTCTTACCAGTGTGATGAGCATGTTTCTCTCCCTGTAATTGGTGTTGAGTAATGGACTTCCTTGCCCAATAAATAGACTTGTACCGAACATGAAGCTTTCTTAAGACCTCCTGCACCAAAAATTGACAGAGCAATATTTCTCTCCCACACTTCTGAGCTTGCAATGAGTTGGCTGCACCAAATTCAACTCGTTTATAGGTTTAGGGTCCCTTCTGCAATCCATTTTTTTGCAAGAAAACTTGCCCGCAGAAAAGGCTTTGGTGACATTTGTCATCTCTGTACCAGGCATGTTCTTGGCGCCTGAGATTGTGCCGAGAACATTGGAGCAGCTGGAAATGAAAAGTGTCGATGATGCGCAACTCCGCAAGCAGGAGGAAGCTTTTCTTGATCAGGTATTGGGAGATTTGGAAGAAAACTCGCTCATTCGTACAATTATTGCTGGCACTTCAGCTGACTCCATATTCCAGAGCTCTGCTGCTTTCCCAGTCACACCCAGTCAACTTTCACTTTATGATCACTGCTCTTCAGGAGTTTCTGAGATGTACTCTCTGGTGCAGATGAAGAATCTGAGTGACCATCTCAGAGGCACCACTGTCCTGGGGCAGGAACCTCCAACGCCTGACAATTCCGAAGAAGACGAAAGTGAGGCTCCCTTCCCCTGTTTGTACCCACAATAAGCTGCAGGTATGCATGGCATGCGGCGCTCAAGCACCTTAATATGCACCACTCACTGAAGACCAAGTCACGCCATCTCAGCTTGGCATCTTTGCGTATGCAAGATAAAGCCATTCAACACTGGCAGTATGCAGTGACTGACTCTGTGGACGATGATGATGACGATGACGATGATGTCTCTGTGGCCACTGCTGAGGAGCAAGCTTAGGGCAGTAAGGGCACATTAGAGTCTGACAAATTCACGGCAGCAGTGGCTAGACAGAGGCAGCAATCGACTTGGCTGTCAAGGAAGATGCTGTGGCGGGACTTGGTGCTCAGATCAGAAGAGGGATAGGTAGTAGTGTCATCTTTCAGGCCCCTCTCCTCCTCAATTCCTGTCAGCCTGCTGAAACGTGCAGCAATTGAGATTGATTTCTGGGAACTCAATCCCTGAACCCCAAAAAAGAGTCTCATGAAGAGAACTTGTCCTCTAATGCTTGATGGCTGTCCTGTATTGTAGTGTCCTAAATTGTAGTTGAAGTTCAGGCAGGAACTGAAGGAGCTTCTGTTCCTCTCCTTGCAATGGTGCAAGAATGCGGTGTACGGTCAGCATAGGGCTTGGGGAAGCAGGAATGAGGATTTCGTTTGAGTGTCCTCCAGCACACTGGAGGCAAATTAAGAGCAGCATGATGCTGTGAACTGAGGCGGTTGGCCCGTTCGTGCCTCTCAGAAGGGTGTTCAGGGTGCTGAATTGCAAACCCATCCCATCCCTCGGATGCCTTACAGAATCAGTTCTCTGAATCTCAATCTCAGAAGGCCTGGAATCTCAGTGTCCAAAATTGCCAACCTGGCTTTCTGATGGATGAGCACCAATGATCCTATGGTTGCCAAACTTCGTCCACGCTTTGCTCGGAATTCCGCCACAAATCCAGTGGGGTTGAAAATTTTAGCGAGAAATACTTCTTTTGATCGTAGAACCTTCAGCCACTTGGCCTTCAATCTTCCGGCATGTTGCTGCGGGAGACTGGAGCCGAACGCAGCGCACACATGTGAGTTTTGGAATTATGAAGGCTCTCAGACTGTGCGGTATTGCCCATAGGGAGGATTCTGAGGAATAATTCTGTCTCACCACGAAACAGACTCGCCTATAGGGCAAATTCGCATTGACTTGCATCTGTGTGGCGCTTTATTTTGGTTGAGATCGAGGAGATCGAGGAGATAGGTCGATACCACGAGCGAGACGAGCAGATAAACTCTCGCGAGGTCTCTCACAACTCACGTGGTTCAGGCAAATTAATGGCTGGTGTGCTGCAGAAACGCTAGCTTCAGTTCTTCGATACGCCCTCGGCGAGCGGAAGCACGGCGAACAGGCCGGCAAGCCGGGTCATGCAGAGCAGCTTTAGCAGAGCCTTCTCAGCCACCCAGCTCGACTCTGACAAGCAGGCCGGTGAAGGCTCCACAGACAGATGCCAAGCTGCTGGATGCAGCATCCATGCTGCCCAACCAGCTGTTCTTGCGGGGCAAGGAACTCCTGGGTGGACCTGAAGTGGAAGAGTCGGCGCTCAGGAAGTGCGTGGAGCTCCACGAGAAGTGGCAAAGGGGGGAGAAAGGACCAGTGCTGAACAAGAGGTGGCAAGGTGAGGATTGCAATCACCTGTCGAGAGGGAGGCATCTTTGTTTGTGATCACCAAGCAGAAGTCTGCTCTTTTCGATTCTTCCAGTTGCAACAAAATCTGAGAAACTCACGCTCCAGAAAGGGAATGCAATGTAGAAAGGAAGCTTGGCTACTGGATTGCTGTTCCAAATTCAATTGGCTGCGGAAAAGTTAAATTATCTGTTTATGCAGCAATGGATAATCGTGCACTCAGCACAATACGAAATGTGCTGCTGCTGTGATGCAGGTAAATCCATGGATGAGGCATACGGCTTGTGCGCAAAGATTACAGCTGAGTATGCCAAGACATTCTACCTGGGCACGCGGCTGATGCCCCCTGAGAAAGCTAGGGCGATCTGGTGAGTCATTGGGCACTGCAGCATGGAACCACCATTTGCATCATCTCCTTCAATTTTTTGGCTTGTAGATGTGGCGAGAATCAGGGTGATCTTGAGGGGCACTCTGCAGGCAAGACGATTCACGCAGTGCCTGCGAAATGTGAAGGTCATTGGGATGTTTAGTCTTGGCCGGCTTGTGCAAATTGCTGGGCACAATTTGCCGCTCATCTTGGTCATGTCACAGCTAGTCTTTTTGCTCATGCATCAAACCACTCTTTCACCATTTCTTCATTGTTGTTTCTTCTGAATCCAAGTCAGTTGCAGAGAAAAAATGCAGTTCGATTTTGGAAGCAGGATCAGGGCTTGTCAAAGCATAGTGCCTTTTCTACTACCTAGTGCCTGCGCTGTACCATTGATGCGACTGTTTTGGCAGCATACTATGCTGACAGGAGTGATGTAATGGCAGGGCCATCTATGTGTGGTGCCGGAGGACTGACGAGCTGGTGGATGGGCCCAATGCCTCCCGCATCACCCCTGCGGTCGGCACTCACCAAACAACTTTGCACAGCCACAATCACTTGACTGCCTTTCAAAATATCAGATTTGGTAAAGTGACCAATGCAGAGATCAGATGCCTGACATCAAGTCCTGATGTTGAGGTCATCTTCAATCCAAATTCACACCAAAACGATTACCCAATTTGCAGCCTGCCTACAGCTTATCCCCCTACGCAGACACAGCAAAATATGCAGCATCAGGCATTGTGCACTGACAAGGAAAGCAAAGGAAAGAATGCTGACTGATCAGGAGGGCTGGCATGCAGGCTTTGGATAGGTGGGAGGATCGCCTGGAGAACATCTGGGAGGGCAAGCCGTACGACATCCTGGATGCTGCCCTCGCCGACACGGTGCAGCGCTTCCCCGTGCACATCCAGCCGTTCAAGGACATGATCGGCGGCATGCGCATCGACCTGGTCAAGGGCCGCTACAGGACCTTCGACGAGCTGTACGAATACATGTACAGGTACACAGTCCACCACCTTCTTCTCTTCTTGCATCCTTGTGCATTGAGGTTTCTACTTGTGACCTGACGGTTTGTGGAAGAAATTGGGGAGATGAAAGAAGGATGGGTAGCCAGATCTGTGCTCGTCATGCTATGGGGAAATGAGTCACTCCGCTGGGCAAAGATGCTTCACGGGGCGGGCAAGGTGGGGTTGCTGACAACAAGCTGAGGATCTGGCAACAAGGCCCACAATTGGTGGCGCAGGGTTGCTGGCACTGTGGGGCTGGCCTCCACGGCGGTCATGGGCATCTCGGATTCGTACAAAGGCCCCCTGGAGCCAGTGTACAGAGCAGCACTGAGCCTGGGGATTGCCAACCAGCTCACCAATGTGCTGCGCGATGTCGGGGAGGACATTGAGGACAGGGACAGGATCTACCTGCCCACTGACGAATTGGAGCGCTTCAACATCTCAGAAAAAGAGGTGTGTATCTTGACGCCACAGGGAACAGATTGCAGTATTTGCTCTCTCCAGTTCACAGCTTGGGGTAGGGAAGACACTGTTCACTGTGCTCCACAATTCTGTGGTGAGATTGGTGAGGTGCAGGTCTTGGGAGGCATGTTTGCAAAGACAACAGGAAAGATCGAGGACCGATGGCAGCAGTTCATGACCTATCAAATCCACCGTGCCAGGTGAGCATCTTGAATTTATCATGCTCAAATTAATGAGCCACTTGCTACAGAATGATATTCACTTGCCCAACAAGAAAGCTTTGCTCAAGCAACGCCAGGCACAAAAGAATCTGATATTTAGCCTATCTCGGAGACTGTGCTGTATTGCTAAAATCATATGGCTCTGCAGGGCATACTTTGCTGACGCAGAAGCTGGAGTGGATTTCTTACACAAAGACGCACGCTGGCCAGTGTGGTAGGTCTCAGATGCCCGCTGACATCTCCATTTTGTGAACAGAAAATGGGCCAAGGGCCCAACTGCTCACAATTGCAGTCTGCATAGCTGTCATCCGCAGGTTCCCAAGATTTGCGCTTGTGCTGGAAGGTCATTCGTCCAGCTACTATCCCCTGAGTATTGCAAGGCTGACCCTGTGTCCCTGCAGGTCCGCCTTGATCCTCTATCGTGGAATTCTTGACCGCATTGAAGCGAATGGATATGACAACTTCACAAAGAGGGCCTACGTGCCCAAGTGGCAAAAATCGCTGGCTCTGCCAGCTGCGTTTGTGCGCTCTCAGTATGCCCCAAGCTTGGCGAAGCACTTGAAAGAGCCACAGGCGGCTAAGTGAATGTCCCCCTTTTCATGCTTGCATTTGTGAGACCGTCTGGTTTTGCTGCTTTATTTTCTTCCCACTTTCTGGCTCTCTGCTTTCTGGCGTTCTGAGTGTGTACTAAAATGCTCTCTGTGTGTGGAACTGAATGATGTGGTGGCCTCATGAGCTCTGCTTTGACCCAATGAGAGTTGTTCAAAAGTATCCAGCCTTGCTCTGATCTGACTCAATGAGAGGTGTTCACTAGTTTTTAGACCGTCGTAGGTGTTTCTTCTGAGTGGTCTCTGCATAGGTCTGTAAGATCGTCCACACAGTAGATTAGGCTATGCTATGATAATCTATCTATGCTCTGTAAGACTATGGAGTGCCGCAAACTCTCTCTCCTACCTACTGTGAAAGGAAAAGGCTTTTCAGGTCCAAGGTTGTTTGGAATGACTTGGGAAATTGTATTTTCCAGAATCCAATCCAAGTAAGACTGTGAACGGGTTGCGTCTCAATTTAATTGCATTACTACCAACCTTCTCATATCGCCTCTTACAGCCCAAGCAGCTCGACCCAAGTAGAGCGGCATGGCGGATGCTAGCAAGGAGGAGACAAAAGCAGAGGCAAGCCCGTGCTCCTGGCTTCAAATTGCCTCGTCTGTGCAGATCAGCATTCTTATAAGGGCATGCTCGAAGCTCAGGCTTATAACTAGTGAAAGTACGCTCAATCAGCTTTTGCGGCCCTGATTCATGCTGAGAGGAGGCACACAAACTATGCAACACTCGCTAGAAGAGATTTCCATTATTCATTGCAGTTTGTCCCTTCTGTGTGTGCCGATCAACTCTGATTTGAGAAGAGCTTGATTGCCTGCACCTCAATTCAATCATCTGGCCTTTACAGCATGTGAGGCGCACGTCGAGACTTATATTTGGCTGAGCGCTGTTTTGGCTCCTCGAGAATGTTCACCAGCAAATCCCCTGTGCATGCATGGCAAAACCGGAAAATCGCCTGTGGGAAAGCAAAGCGGTATCACTCCTAGTTGCAGCTGAAGTACCAGATGGTGTTTTGCAGGGATCTCCAGCCCCTGTCTTTGGGTCTTCCTCAACCTTTGGCGCTGGTGGTGGCTTTGGTGGCTTCTCAGGAGCATCTGAGCCAAAGAAAGAGTCTGCCAAGGCTGTAGATGCTTCAGGTACCGCCTGGCACAGAAGGATTGTCCTGTGGCTGTATGTGTCCTGATACTGCTCTGGAAACGTCTTTCCCGGTGGATCGTTTTTCCAACTTGCTGGATGGCTGCATCAGGGGAGGGCGAGGAACATGCAGAGGAGGAGGACTGCTCCGCTGAGTTCCAGCCGATAGTACAGCTCCAAGAGGTTGAGACGGTGTCCGGCGAGGAGGCTGAGAACATCCTGACCGACTTGTGAGCCACACTCCTGACCCAGCAATCCGCCAAAACACCGTATCTGCACTGCCATTGCCACACCTTGACTGATGTTGAGCAGGGTGCCAGGCAATGAGAAGATATTGTGTGGTGCAGCAAGTGCAAGCTGTACCGTTTCGACCATGATGCTGGGGAGTGGAAGGAACGCGGTGTGGGGCAAGTGCGCCTGCTGGAGAACAAGGAGAACGGCCGCATCAGGCTGCTGCACCGGCAGGAGAAGACCCTCAAGATCAGAGCCAACCACATCTGTGAGCTCCAACTTCCACAAATTTCTGACAGACATTGAGCACACAAGCTGATATTCTGTCCTGCAGACGCAGTGATTTCCGTAGTACGGCAGTGTTTTTGGAGGCCAAAAGGGGGGGGAGGGGACTCTCATGGAGGCTTTCTCCCTCGCTATTGGCTTGTTGCAATTTGTGTGTCTCTTTAGAGTATGAACTCTGCTGCAGTGATGCCCAACACAAAGCTCCAGGAGCACTCAGGCAGCGAGAAGGCATGGGTGTGGTCGGCAGTCGACTTCGCGGACGAGGTGCAGAAGCCAGAGCTATTCTGCATCCGATTCGCCTCTGTAGAGAGTGAGCCTTTCCCCTCATGACCAGCTCCTAACAAGAAGGCTTGCTGTGGTGCTTGATGTGCTCTGTCAAACAAAAGTTCCATTTCTTGTGGCGCTGACTGCAATGTGCAGGACAGGGTCCTCATCCTGGAGTGTGAGTGTCTGATAGTATCAATGTGATCGACAGGGGCACAGGAGTTCAAGAAGAGCTTCGATGATGCGGTGAGCAAGAACACGGAGCTGCTGGGTGAGGATGCTGGTGCTGAGGAGACCGTTGAGACGACGGAAGCAGCAAAGAAGGAAGAAGCATCTGCCACCGCTGCTGATGCTGACAAGCTGGCGGAGGATGCTGGAAAGCTGAAGGTGGAGGAGAACGGCAAGGAGTGATTTATATGTGACTGCATGTTGGAATAGTCACTGTTAGGACAAACGATATTTCGATCAACTTGCTGTTTAGCGGGTATGGAGGTAGTGTCGCATGGCTTGTGAAGGTAATTGACAGAACGAAAAGAGCCAATTACCAGAAAACACTGGCATTGTCTGCACTCTAGATGACATGGAAAACAAGGCTGCTGGACTGCAGTGCTCTGATAATTCTGTTTGGCAGACGCTTCACAGGTCCCTTCGATTTCCAATTTGAGCTTCAGAGTCAGTGTTACAAGCAGATGTCTCCCACTACGTGACCTCCAGATTACTAGACTGGGGTGAATAACAAGCAAGGGGCGGACCACAATCTACCGAGGTGCAATCCATTGATCTGTACAGATTACACAGGCCTAGGACAGCACCCTAGATCCAGCCTCCACTTCAGCACAAACTGCCGAGATATGACGAAAATAAAATACAGATGACATTAAATCTCTCAGGTCAGTGCCGCGGCCAAACTGTGGATATATGCAGGAGTAGTCCTGCAGCAACCGCCCACAATCCTTGCTCCAGCGTCCACCCATTGCTGCCCCACCTCTCCCAGATTGCATCCCTGCACAAGGAAAGCTCACTCATTGGCGCGATGCCTTCTTTGGCTATAAGCGACCATGTTGTGGAGGCAAATTTGAGCACTCTGCCAATCTTTTGTACTGCAATGAATCAAGTAGCCGCCTGAAAATACAAGAGGCAAAAGGGGTAGGAGTAGAGCATCAGATGCAATTCTGTAGGAACAGGTGAAGATGAGGGCAGAGATCCCAACCTGGAGATCAGAATTGCCATCCCACTTCCCTGTTTTGTTCACCCAGCCCTCTCCGCTATTTGGATAGGCCAGCAGCAAAGGGGGATCCGCCTGGCCCTTCATTGCAGTGACAGCCGCTTCCAACAAGGGTTTGATGAACCGCGGCGGCGTGCAGTTGACCCCAACGGCCACCACAGATGGAACCTGGCACACAGGACAATGCATCAGACAGTCAGGCTTATACTTGCCGCGCGATTTGCCCTCCTGCCATCTGAGGATTGGTTTGTACCCTGACCATTTTTTTAAGAAAAAGGCCTCGAGGCCAGCTGCACGCTGTTCCTGATTGGGAATCTCACCTCCAGGGTGAGCGGCACAGCGTCTCTGGCAAAGCTCTCCCCATGCGTCAGGGAAGCGCCATCCTTGCAGCCAAAGCTGAGCCACGCCGGTTTGCCCATGGGTTCCGTCCTGAGGAGGTGGCAGATAGCCTGTGCCTCCTTCAGATTGGAGAGGGTCTCAAAAGCAATAACGTCAAATTTCTGGTCCTGAATGATCTGCACGACCACAGTCTCAGCATCAAGCCAAACTTAAGTAAAATTGCCTCAGCTGCTCGTCAGTTATCAGCAATTATGGACACAGGGTGCAGAGCTGAAAGCAGACCGAATCTCAGACCTCATCAGTAAGCAGCCTCACCCGCAGCTTCTGACGGTGGAAGTCAACAATCTGCTCAAATGTAACCTTATCAGCATAGTCTCCAGTGTACTCTGAGCCGTCTGCTAAACAGGCTGCATATGGTCCACTAGAGAATGAAATCAACGGCTTGGTCCTGCGGTGCTGCCAGCTGCTGTCTGGCTTCTCCTCGGCATCATGATTCCTGTCTGCCTCCTGCGTCGTGGGATGGGATGCTGAAGGGAACAATTTGATGCTATTGGTACCAGCTGCTGCTTCAGTCAGCTTGGAGGGTCAAACTGTGAGACAACATCCTTTGTCCTGCATTGCCTTCGAGCGACAGTGCTCACAATGTGATGGGCCACCTGCCAAATGCACACCTGAGCTTGGTATTCAGTCCAGAACTCGTCCCTAGCGGCGGTGGTGAGCTGAATGGAGCGAACAAAGAGTTCCTCTGCCTCATGGCGGGAGTAGCCTGCTTTCTCAAACCCAGCGAATGTCGCTTGATAAGAGCAGGTCGTCCCAACATCAGCACCTGCGCCTCTAATGGTTGATGCCGCGTACAGTAAATTTGCAGATGATTTCTTTTTGAGCCGCACCCTTAAGAATCCCCTTCCTATGCAGCATGCCATACAAAAATCAAGGGCAAGGTGGAGCAGGAAACACCTGCCGCATAGTATGCCTTGTGAACCCGTTGGACTGCGGCAGGGTCGTCCACCAGGATTCTGGCACTCCAGAGGGGGTCCTGCAGAATTGAAACATTTCCAGTTCATTCGTGAGACATACCAATCAGTGGGCTTGCAATTTGGACTTTACATTCCATCTGCGGCCCACTGTCGCGCGCATGGGTCGGAGATCCGAGCGTTTGCTTTGATGCACACAAATCTGGCTTGAAATAATGCAAGACTCTGGAACAAAGGAATACAGCGATGGTCGATTCTCTGGTTCTTGTTGTGATGACCTGTGCGTAATTCTTTCCCTGCCGCTCAAGCTCTGTGCCGAAACCTCCGTCAAGGATCACAGCTTTCCTCTCTTTGGCCTCCAAGATCTTCGTGAAGCAGTTCTGAGAGCGCATACTAAGATAAGTGAAAAGCAATACAGGCCCGACGCTCTGGCTTAATTTAACAAGATCTTTGCTTGCAAATGAGCTCAAAGCCCTAAGCCCAGCACCATTTTGAAAAATTCACTGACCTGCCCTCACGAAATATTGTACACCGAAATTTTCTACATTCCTCCACTGTCCTGCGGCTGTCCAGTCTTCCCCTCTCTTCGAATCTATTGCTGCCGAATCCAGATACACGAATGCTCGAACTAGCACGTAAGCTCATATAACTACCCCTCGACAAGCACGATGTGGAGCTGGAAATGGCATCAAATGTGTACGCTGGATCGCAACAGTATACAGACATGCTAGACCAGATCTGGGAGGTCTGGCTTGTTCAGCTCCGCGAACTCCTCGTCCATTCCCCCAAGCTCTGCACACAGATTCTCCAAGAAGCCCGCTGAGAAGCGCTCCGACAGGGAATAGCGGTCGGCCATCTGCGCAATGGTGGGCCGCGTCTGCTGCCAGTATGCTACACGGTCCAGGCTGGTCTGGGTGCGCAGCTCCCTGCTGGGCCTGGGCGGCAGGCCGCTGAACACGGCCGGTCCTGCACGCATCCCTGTCTCAGCATGGCGCCACATCTGAGCCCACATGCAGTTTTCCCACATCGGTCCATGTGGAACCTACAAGCCACTTGAGCAAGAGGGCTCTCCCTCTCATATTCACAGTGTGCTCTGCAGCATATCTGACGGAAACATCGAGGAATTTGAACTTGAAGGGATAAAGAGGCCCACTCCGTCAATCAGCAGCCTGAGGCTGGGAAGAGACACATCAAAAGACGTGTATTCTCCAAGTCACCAGGAGTGGTGGGAGGCCGGGTGTTGCACCTGGGGCCTGTGAGGCCGGTGGCGCCGCGTGGCCGTCGTTGCTGGCCAGCTGGTTCAGGGCGTTGTTCCAGGCGGAAGTGTTCCAGGAGGGCATGTTCTGGTCCACGGGCGGCATGGGCCGGTACCTGTTGCCTGACGCGCTGCGCTTGAAGCGGAAGGGCTCGCTGCGCTCGAAGTAGGGGCCGGAGGTGATGTAGGCCAGGCCGATGGGCTGTTCGTGTAGCTGGCCCAGGGAGGGCGCATTGGTGATGTCGGCCGCATTGGGATTCGTCCCCCCGGGGTCCCTGGCTGCCCCGAAGCCCCCGTGGAAGGCGTCCTGGCCCTGCGGCTCATGATGATAGCCTGCAGCCGAGCAGCAGGCTTTCGGCTGGATGGTGTCGCGCAAAATCAAGAGCTTTGGGTCCGTTCATTTGGGTGCCTTTTTTGGGCCCTTCTCCACACGCTGCCAAAGAACCGCCTGATCGAATGAATGAATTGTGTGAAGCCACGCATATGATGGATGACAATGGTCTCAGGATGGGCAGCCAGCAGATAAAGATTGCTCACCGTGGTCAGGGTAGGCCTCGGTGTCGAAAACGCTGCGCGGCCCGACAAACCCCGTGTCCGGCGCCTGCACGGAGACCGCCTCCAGGTCGCTGTTGGAGGGCATGGAGTCGGCGTTGGAGGGCTGGGTCTCGGGCTCCAGCTTCAGGGGCTGGGAGTAGGTGTGCTGCGAGGAGGAGTAGTCCGAGGACGAGGGCTCCCGGAAGCGCCGCTGCTTGCACTGGCGGTCCATCTGCTGCCGCAGGGCCGCCGTGCGCACGGCCTCGTTCGCCAATTCCGGAGCGTTCGCACCTGCATGTCCGATATCAGTACCTGTGTGAGCTGAATGCCAGTCCTGGCGCTCGAGCAGAACAGACCGGGATTTTGGGGTGGCTGGGCCGTACCGTCGGGGGGGACCTCGTCGTAGATGCCCCAGCCCGGGTGCTCAGGGGCCCACCAGCTCTCGAAGGCCACCTGCCGCATCTCCACCACCCGCTGCAGGGAGTCGGGGTCCAGGTCCGCCGTGCTCAGGATCTCCACCCCGTCATCCGTGTCCCGCATCACCTCTGCAGCAGCCTGATTGGTCAAATGGGCTCATGCAAGGTGCGATCCCACGGAGAGTTAATTCAAGGTCGAAGTATGTACAGACTACCATGGTCCCAAATTATCATTTGCCCTCTCCGATGAGCAGATGCAAATCCATATTCCATTTGGAGCTGAAAGGTACGAGCTGCTAGCATGAGATTCTGCCAGTAGGACCATGATCTTGAGCAAGGAGTGGCTAATCATAGGCAAAATGACAATTAGAAATGCTAATGCCTCAATCAGAATCTGGGGGAGGCGAGGCTCACGGAAGTGTTCCCTGAGCAAGTCATCAGAAGGTAAGGACGGCGCGACTTACCGATGTGTTCCCGCAGCAGCTGTGGCGCGCCCTCCTCACAGGCGTAGAGCAGCCGGTCGGCGGGGTAGTCGGGGCTGCCCCACACCCGCTTGCGGTAGTCCTCGCGGGCCACCGTGCGGGCGTTGCGCTGCAGCTCCTCAACCTTGTCAGCCTTCAGCCCCAGGGTGCGCCCCAACTCCACCAGCAGCTGCTCGTCCGCCTGGTCCAGCAGCTGGAAGAGCTGCCCCACTGCAGGCACAGACATACATTGTAAGCATGTGGACTTCAGGATCATCACAAATGAGACAGTGATATTGTCAAGAAAATTGCCAAAGCGCGCTGAGCCAAGTATAGAGACATCGATGCTGTCCACTTGGAGAAGATTTTCAGGACCCATTACTCGCAGAGAAACTGGACAGACAGGCTTGGTCTGACATCTTTCGGCACATTGAAAAAGCAAGGTGACAGCCAAACTTACTCTGACATCAGAAGCATGGTGAAGAAAGCAAGGTGAAAGCCAGACTCTCTCATGGAAAGTCACCTGTTGCGATGCGGTAGTCGGCCAGTGGGTACGTCAGCCCGGCCGTGCGCAGGTCTTTGAGTTTGTTGAAGGTCTCCTTGCCCACCCCAGGCAGCTTGCTGACCGAGTCGTTCCAGGTCGGCACCAGGGCCTTCTCCGCGCCCTGGGTCCTCCTCGTGGTCACCTGCCAATAGTAACGCCTCGTGATCTCTGATCCAGCATCGGAAATCTTGATCCGGCAAGATGCACAGAGCAGTACCATGACCCAAAAGTCAATAGCATAAAGCACGAACATGGCGAGCGGAGGGGTTTCTCACCACAAAGGGCTCAGAGACGTCGGAGATAATGAAGGGCACGGGCATGCCGTCGGCATAGATGGCACGCGCCATCATGCGGAAGGGGCGGGTGCGCCCCCCCTGTGCGTTCTGCGAGCTCCTGGAGGTGCGGACCAGAACCGGGGCCTCGATGTGTCCATTGTCCTGCAGGAGCGGCCCCGTCAGCCCACAATCCAGGACAGCGTGAGCTCCTGAGACACCACACACCGCAGTCCTTCCCTGAATGCCTAGACAGCTTCTGCAGCCTCGAGAAGGAAGGAAGGCAGGTACCTCGATGAAATCGACGACGAGCTTGTGGTCCACGGAGTGCACCCCCGGGCAGTTCTTCCCTGGCACCAGCAGGGGTTCCGGCTTGGCGCTGGTCACGTTGTCCAGCATCAGCAGATCCTCAAAGTCCTCATCAGTCATGTTCTCCAGGCCGCCCCTGTCCTTCTCTTTCTGGTCGAAGCCCAGCCCCTCCAGCAGGCACAGCTGCAGCACGTGCAAGAGCTCGGTATGCTGAAAGGTCAGGGGGCAATCTCCCACCCATGGAAGGGTGGGGTGGGGTCGGAGG
>QAXI01000449.1:1643754-1656504 GCA_004335615.1 Chloroidium sp. JM | reverse complement strand
GGGGGGGGGGTTCCCACCATTGAGAGGGGGAGGGGAAACCAGGGTCTATCTTGGTGTGTTGTGAGCATGCTGACGCCTGCTATGCGATGCCTTCTCCGTTTGGGCAACCATTAGGTAATAAGACAGACACAAGCTTGGAGTCCAACCTATGAAGAGGGTGGGGGAAGCACAGGGTAGATGGGAGGGTAACCTGCAGCTTGACCCCCTCCAGCTTGCCCGGGCCGTCCAGGGCCGTCTCCACATACTCCTCCCCGCTCATGAAGTCTGTCAGCCGCACCATGATGGGCGCATTGCAGCGCGCGGAGAACACGCGGTTGGCATTGTCCACATACTTTTCCCGGAAGTGGGTCTGGCAGCGCCTGGCGGGATTGTTGTGGCACAGCTTGCAGCCCGGCAGGTTGCATCCCAGATTCCTGCAGGCAAAGTCACATAATAATGCATGTAGATCAGGGGACAAACAAACGACAGGAAATACATCACCCAGCTTAAACAAAGTGAGAATTGAGGACGATACACCCCTGCAGCTTGAGAAGTGCATCAAACCTTCTCCAAAGTTGCAAGAGGCACATGGTGACAATCTCAGGCCGCCTGCCAGACGGAGATCATTTCGAAAGACTTCAAGCAAAATGCTCCCCCAACGGACAGAAAGGTGCAGAACATCCAAGTTCAGGCTTTCGATGAGAATGTGGTCCTCTGCACCGGAAAAGCTCATGATCGCAAAGCGGAAGCTCACCGACAATCGTGACCGAACTGGAGCTTAAGCAGCAGGGAGTGGGGCTCTTCCGACATGCTACCCTGCTGAGTTCAGTGTCGCTGGCAGGGCGTGATCTATCTCCGAGACTCCTGCCCTTGCGCGCTGAGAAGGGTTGGACCCGACGAACAAGCGAGGAGCAAGAGAGCAAATAGACTCCTTCCCAAAACTCCCCGAGTAAACAAAGCGGACCTCGTAGTATTTGATAGATCAAGACATTGCGCGCAGAATCATAGAGATTTCACGTCGAACTGTGTCTGGCGAGAGACACTCTTCACACTCTTCATGCATCTGAGCTGAGTCATGCTAGAAAGTCCAAGGTTGCAATTTTGCTTTGAGCTCCAGATCAACAGATTACGCCTTCTGCTTTGTATGACACAGCGAATTGAGCTTTTGCAGCATTAAAGCACAGGACTTTCCATGGATGCATTTACTTTAGCATGTTGTTGTTGGTGGTCTCTTGAATAGCAGACGCCAAGGCGTACACCCTGAGTTGCTCCGATCATGAATCATCATTCCTCACATGATGCCAGATGCAAGCATTATCAAACGCACACATGCTCCACAAGACCTAGGCCTGGCTGTCAGAGTTGTCATAGGGCAAGGCCACCAGCGGCCTGGGCCTCACAGCAATCACTACATGCAGCTCAAAATGCTGCAAAGAAGCAGCGGTGCAGGGCGGTGTCAACGCCAGCTGCCACCACAGCCACTCCTGGGGGAACTGAAGGTAAGTGCCTTCTCCGGATGGCGGCGCTTCAAAGCACTCAAACAGGAAGTTGCCTCTACATCCAAGCAGTGGTCTTCAGAGCAGCCACGATGCATGCATTTTGGTGTTTGCAGACTTGTACCAGGCGATTGACATGGAAAGCGGCCTGACCGGCAGCGAGGAATTCCAGGAGTTCAAGCGGGCAGCCGCCCAGGGCAACCTGGTGCCGGTGTACGAGCGCCTGTTCAGCGACCAGCTGACCCCCGTGGTGGCCTACCGCTGCCTGGTGGGGGAGGATGATCATGAGCTGCCCTCCTTCCTGTACGAGTCTGTGGTCAACGGCGACCAGACGGTGAGCACCTTGTTGATGAAGAACTTCCACGTCAGGGGCTGTGAGCACGACACAGAGCCTTGCATGTTGGAGGACCTTTGGAGCTTGTCGGCGGAAACGGTTGGCTACCTTCCCCTGCATGTCTGGGAATCATCCACGTTTCTTGGCTGGTGACTGTGTGATCAGACGTTATGACCTGGCGGCAATCAGGCACGACTGCGGCTTGGTGCAGGGCCGGTACAGCTTCGTGGGGTCCCAGCCGGCGCTGGAGATCATGGCCAGCGGCAACAGCGTGACGGTGCTCAACCACGAGACCCAGGAGCGGCAGGTGAGTCGGGAGGAGGATCCGCTGGAGATGGTGGTGGCCATCAGCCGCAAGTGGCGGCCGGTTCCGACGGAGGGGCTGCCCAGGGTGTTCACGGGGGGCTGGTCGGGATACTGCGGCTACGACACCGTGCGATACGTCTATGGAGGTGCTGATTTTTACCTGCTGTACCAATCAGCAATATCTCTCCATCATTCATTGAAGAGCTATTATGATTCTGGAAATTTCCACCTGCAGTCCTGGTGGCCATGCTTTTTGTTTCGATACAATCATGCAGGTGCTTAAAATTCGTACATTCTTCCTGAGATACTCTGTGCTCCTCTAGAAGCCTTGCAGAAGAAATTGAAAGCCACTGCTGCTGCAGGGAAGCTGCCGTTCGAGGGCGCGCCCCCCTCGGACCGCAGCCTGCCGGACATGCACCTCTCGCTCTACAACGAGGTGGTGGTGTTCGACCAGGCCACCAAACTGGCCTACGTCTGCGTGTGGCTGCATCTGGATAAGCACCCTAGCGCGGAGCACGCCTTCCTGGCCGGAAAGCGCAGGATAGCGGCTGTCACCAAGAAGCTCAGCCTGGTCCCCACCCTCAACAACGCCAAGGTGCTTCATTCGGGGAAAAAATGGGGTTTGGGATGTGTACCCTGGTTGATTGTCGCAAAGATGCGCGTCAGCAGGGATGGTGAGGTGGAAAGAAAACACAGTAGCCTGGTCGCTGCGGGCTGCCATGATCTCCATCGAATTTGCTGGAACGGTTGACCATTGGAGAGCAGAACTTCAAGCCTGGGTGACAGTTCAGTACCGGGTGGCCTAGAAAATGCACCAGTCTCATGCCTGTCGTGGGTTGCAGGCAACCATGAGCCTGGCTGCGCGGCCGTCCATCCCGCAAAACAGCAACATGACCAAGCAGGAGTTCCTGGACAAAGTGGGGCAGGTAAATTCCACACCCTCAGCCTGCTGTAAGACCATCAAGCTTTGGGGATGCCCTCTCGCACGAGCTGTTCAGACATAGCACAGTGTAGTGTGTCTGGGAGTGGGGGTTTTGTACTGAGACATGTGTGCTGCAATGTGGCAGGTGAAGGAGCACATTCAGGCTGGGGATGTCTTTCAGCTGGTTCTCAGCCAGAGATTTCAGCGACGAACCAAAGCAGATCCCTTTGAGATATACAGGTGGGCTGCTTATTATGCTTGATTTCTATAGTCCTCGTGGTTATGTAACGTCATATTGGGGGGATATTGTTTCTCTGACCTCACATTCCACAGTCAGACAAAGCAAACATTCTTCTCCAGCCCGCCACAGCATGAACCGGAGCATGTTCCGGCGCAAACTCCAGATCTTGTGCAGGGCACTGAGGGTGGTCAACCCGTCACCCTACATGCTCTACGCCCAGGCCAGGGGGTCCACCCTCGTGGCTTCCTCCCCAGAGATCCTGTGCAAAGTGGAAGAGGACGGCACTGTCACCAACAGGTGCTCCATCTCCTCCTCACTGCATGCTGATCTGACACAGGCAACAGCAGTACCACGGATGCAGCCATGCCAAATGCACCCGATTGCAAGGCAAGGGTGTCAAAATAGCATCTGAGCAGGTAGACTGCGTGCTTCTTATGGGCTGAGCAGGAGCAGAAGATGACACGGATGCAAGCACGCCCGACGTGCCTGGTACCGATGGGTCTGAGGGGGTGGGGTGCAGGCCGTTGGCAGGCACGCGGCGGCGGGGGAAGACCTTGGAGGAGGACAAGGGGCTGGAGCAAGACCTGCTGGCCGACGAGAAGGAGCTGAGCGAGCACATCATGCTGGTGGACCTGGGCAGGAACGACGTGGGCAAGGCAAGTCCTTATAGGCCTTCATACGGCCCCGTCCATGCATCCTCAATTCAGAACATTGTCTCTGTATGGGGCTGCATCAAAAGCAGTGGGCCCACAAAAGCTGACACAGAATCTTGCCACAGACAGGAAGGTCAGAAAGTCTCTGGTAGCCTATTTCTGAAAGCGAGGATGCCTATCACCCAAAAATCCAAAACCCATCTGGTGCAGGTGGCGGAGGCTGGGTCGGTGCAGGTCACCAAGCTGATGGAAGTGGAGAGGTACAGCCACGTGATGCACATCTCCTCCACGGTCAAGGGCAAGCTGCTGGGTGGCCTGGACGCCTGGGACGCTCTCAGGGCCGCCCTGCCAGCTGGCACCATCAGCGGAGCACCCAAGGTGTTCCCCCGTTCCCCACGCCAGCCAAGCATTCTTCTGCAGGGACTTCCTCATGCCCTGTCTATGTATTGAAATAAGTGGCGGTTGATTGAAGTGTATGTCAGGGCAGGGAGTGGTCGAGATTTGAGCGTTGAATGGCCCATTGAAGGCATGAGATTTCTGGGTGGCGCAGGTGAGGGCTATGCAGATCCTGGACGGGCTGGAGCCCACAAGGCGGGGGCCGTACGGCGGGGGCATCGGGCATGTCTCCTTCACGGGAGGCATGGACATGGCGCTGGCCCTCAGGACTATGGTCATCCCGACAGGCGCCTCCATCGATTACCTGTATGACTACCACCACCAGCCGAAGGCGCGCCGGGAGTGGACCGTGCACATCCAGGTGTGCACAGATCTACTTTTCAAATTGCTCTCTTGCCTAGAACTTAAACTTTCTTTCTTGGCTCATGTGAGACTTTGTCGAATGGAACTGGAGCTCGGGATGGGAAGCGCATAGGGCTTGTATGAGGATCACAATGTCTTGCATTGCCTGCAGGCGGGAGCTGGGCTGGTGGCGGACTCCGTCCCCCTGTCGGAATACGAAGAGACCGTCAACAAGGCGGCTGCTCTTGGTCGTGCCATTGACCTCGCGGAACAGGCTTTTGTGGAGCAAAACTGAGAGGGAGACTGTCTTTCATGTACAATAGTAATCTTAAGGACACCGAGGGTGCTTGATCAGCGACAGGTCTGAGCTTTTGAAATCGATTCGTGCCGGAGAGAGAAAGGAGAAGTCAATGGATGAGAGGGTGATTATGGCTGACATTGCAGTCCAAGAACTACTATGAAGCTGAATATGTGTGTGTCTGCCTGCTACACTTGTTTATAGATTGAGCGTGAACTTCAAACACCAAACAGTTGTATCCTAGTGTGGCTCATAAACATACATAAGGGCTCTAAAAAGATTCGTGTCCAAATACAAGGCTTTGTGATCCCTACGCCTAGATCTGTACTTCTAAGACACAGGCTTGTTCAGCCACCAGAAGGGTGTAGATCAAAAGGTTGCTTTTCTACACCGCCTACATCAGATTCAGCCGTTCAGTGCATCAAGTCAAAGGCACCAAAGCAGCAGAACTTGGAGCTTATTCAGCCCCCTCAATGGTCAACATAGGGCACGGTGGTTGTTGTGGGGGCTCTTGCGACTGAGCTGGTGGAGTGCGCGTTGAAGGCCACAATGCCACTGACGATGGAGTGGCAGCTGTACAAGACGGTGGTGGCCACCATCCTGTATCCATAGTGCTCTTTGGTCAAAACATCTTTCTTCAGAGCGTCCTGATGGCTTCGTGATGGTGGTCTTTCGACTGCTACAGGCGTCCAGGCTCAAAACCAGCAAGGAACGCTGACTCTGGGTATCAAGAAAGAAAGGAGCTCACATGACCACGATCATGCCGATGCCCTCCGCGCACGTCCTGTCCCCGGCGGTGCAGGCCGGGACGTGGCTGTCGTTGATGACGATCTGGATGGTGATGAGGTGGATGCCCGCCGCGACGCCAGACAGGATGGCAGTCGTGAATCCCACCAACTCTACCGACTGCCCAACACACACTCCATCAGCTTTTCACAGGTCTCTTCTTTTGGCGGCAACCACAGATTGGACTGGCATAGTTTTGTGAACAAGAGATTTATCGAGCACAAAATGTGCTGCCCATGTGCAGGCCCTCCAGGTGCGGCAAACGCTTGGGTCATGCTGGAATACTTTCCCTCCCATGTGGCTGCCAAACGTCTGGATATCCCCCTGCCCCATGCCACTCACAGGAAAGCGCCCCAGGATCTCGATGGTGCCACCTGACCTTGAGGTGCAGGCCCTCCAGTGCGGCATCCGGGTCCTTGCTCCTGGCCAGCAGGATGCCCAGCAGGGCCCTGGAGGAGCCGAACACGCCAAACACGCCGGACCAGGAGAACATGGAGGCGCAGATGGTGGCGAAGAGGCTGAAGCCCAGGCTGTAGACCAGCGCAACGGAGTGCATGATGGTGAGGCAGCTGAGCACCAGGTAGACCAGCAGATACTTGCCCGACTGCCTCCACTGCCTCACCTGCTTGGATAGATTGCCGTATTTCTGGTTCTGCCACAGTAGGGGTGTGAGCACGGAGGCTTATGGTGTGGTGGGCAGGGGACCTTGCATCAGCATGATCCCTCTTGTGCCATGCAAGATCGCATGCCTGAAATTGGAGCATAGAGGGAGATTTGAGGGTGTGGGCCACGTACAGCATTGGAGCTCCTGTCCACTTGGAGGGACCACGACAGCTGAGGGTGCAGCCCCAGCCCCGTGTGGCTGCCCATCCAGAACCTCTCCTGCTCACAGCTGGCCCACCCCCCCTGCAGCAAAATCCTCCATCATGCAGAGCAGCTGTAAACTATTGTAACTTTAAAAGACCACTTCGAGTGACTTGCAGAGCCTTCCTCCCAGGTGAGGCCTACAGGTGAACGTGACGACAATTTGTCTGTGACATTTCCTACCACACCCCCTCCCCCATCTCCCAACATACCCTTTCCCCCTTTCTGAACATCTTGGAAATTCGCACAGCCAACAATCACTGCGTAGGGAGCTCACCTCAGGCTCACTCACGCGACTCAGGCGGCTGCCTTCCAAGGACGAAATGTGCCTCGGAAGGCTCCTTGCCTCCCGGCTGCTCCCCGTGGAGCCCGGCCCCGTGAAGCTGCTGTGCCTGGACAGCCCTCGACCCAAGGGGAGGGTGGAATGCAGGGAGGCCCCCTCCACCCCGAAAACCTTGGGCCTCCTGCCGGTGCCTCGCTCCGTGCACCTGTGGCCGCCTGTCCAAACCCCCTGTCACTCTCAATGCCAGAAAGATGTTCCTCCGTGCTGAGGCAGTAACTGGGTGGATCAGCGGGCACATCATGTTCCGTAGGTAACATCGGTGTAAGAAGAGCTTGCCGTTTGGCTGAGGCTCCTGATTGTTCCGGCCTGGCCAGAGGCTTGAGAACACCCTCGTCAGAACAGATGCTCCGGCCTCGCCACTCGGGCTTGTGCCGTCCTGCACCACCGTGAATTGAGGCTGCCACCTTCAAAAGGGCTGGTCTCAGCTCATGCATTCTTAGCTGCAGATTCAGTGCTGCAGAGGACGTCCCTGGCAATTACTCCATGTGAGTACAGTGCAGAGTGACTGCCTCACCTGAGCAGGTTCTTCTTGCCCGCAGTGCACACAGACATGCACAGCACCTCCCTGATCGCCATTCTTCACACCCCGCTCGACATTCACCTCCTCAGCATGACGGCCGCCATGCACCGCTGCGCGACTGCATGTCTCGATGTCGTGCGCCACATCCCCGGCTACAATCCCCCTCTGCTGACTGCTTGACGCAGCCTGCGGAAGGCTGATTCCCTGGCAGAAAGTCATGGAAGGGCTGGACCGCTGGGAAGCTGCTGCAGAGGACTTTGGAAGCAGGGGCTGCTTCAGCGCCCACGCTCTGCAGTCGTCTCCCACACGCCCTGGCATGGCCTTGATGGGATCCTCAGGTGTAGGCTCAATGGCAGACCTGCCAGGGGAAGGCTGCCGGTGGCTGTTGTTGCAGGCGGCGTCTGCAAGACAGGCCAAAGACTCCCATCAAGCCACAATAGTGCCTGACGTGATCAGCTGTTCGTGGACTGTGTGTAAAGTAGCCGCCCCTCCTATCATCCCATGAAGTGATTGTCACCTGGCTTCCCCAAGCTGGAGTGGGCGCTCCATTGCAGGCCGGAGAAGAGCGAATCCTGGGAGTCTCCTGTTGCGGGCTGAAGGTGCTGAGTGCCCAACCCTGTACCGGCCAAATTCTCATCACAACCGGAGGACGCCTTCCACGGGGAAATATCAATGACAAGGGCGTTCCCAACGTATAGCTGTTGGCCTCAAGCTAGGCCCTGACCATTGTAACATTTCACCTCTGTTTTGGCCTCTGCCGTTTGGGGGCATACTGGTGAATATTTCCGCGGGCAGGTCTGCCATGGGAGGCCTGTAGGCAGCAGGATACTGCAGGTTGTCGCCCTGCCACCTCTTGAAGCGCGCCCCGGGCACCTGGATGGCTTTGCTGCGGCGCTGGTGGCTGCCCTCCATGCTCTCTGGGCCGCGCCACGCCTCGGCGCACTGATGTGGCCCATCCTCATCTGGACGGAGGTGGATGGCTCAGGGGCCACAGCGATGCCGTTTTCATGCATCTCGGCAAGAACTGGAGTGGGGGTGCCGTGGTGTGGGAAAGGCGTGCTCACCCAGAGACCAATCCAGCAGTGGGGCCTGTGTGTCGTGCAGGTCCTGCTGGGGCGTGAGTACCAACCTCTTCCACATGGCTGCCCTGGAAAGAAGGGGAGCTGTACAAGAGGAGCATGTAGCTTCAGATAGGATTCAGGTGATGGAGAGCCTCGCCCTTGGTTGTGTGGGTCAAAGGTCGCCACATCTTGAACTATGCTACGGTTTCCTGGGTAGCAATGGAGGGCGTAGACAATACTGCCTCTGCCAACACTAGCACAAGATCCTGATGTTGACAAGCTCTAGATCATTCAAGACCATCCAAGCCAGCTCTCAGCAAAGAGCAATGAGGGCTAAAACTTTCACTCGCGCTAGGCCAGTCACTGACACATGATGAAACCAAATACAACATGTACCTGCAAATTGTCTGTCAAGTGCAAACCCCAGTGTTGACCCTGGTCCTTTGTGGAGGACAATCGCCAAAAACTAAAAAGCTGTGGAGTCAATGTGTCCGTGAGCCTGATGCGCCGAGAAAGCCATGTCCCGACAACTCAATCTTTGTCTCTTGGAAGCAGGTCCATCGATTTGCCACCGGGAAGTGGTCCATCTGCTTAAGCCCTGAACCCTCCAGCGGGCTCTGTGTGCCCCTCCAAATTTGCCGAAGCTATGCTCTTCTCCACCGCGCAGCCGTGCCGACGGTTCTGGCGACCTGTATAGTCTTTCTCAACTGACAATCCTCGTACTTAAGCCTGCAGCTCAACACAACGCTGAGCTCATCACAGTAACCGAACCAAGTGATTTTTCGAAGAGGAATGAAGCCCGAGATCATCATAGATAAGGTGTGGCTCCCATTTACGACTGAGGCGCTGGGAGAAGCACATAAGCATGGACGTTGGCCGAGGGACGATTTGGGTGTCGTGTCCTCGTGGGGTTGCTGTTATGACGATATTTCAATATCAAGGAGACGAAGCTGTGTCCCTCCTATGCTGTTCTCCAATGTCACTGAAGTGCTGTTCAATTGCAAAATCTGCTGTTGAGGCCACTGCTTTTTTGTCTGTTGAACTGTTACCATGTCAGCTTATATGGTTGCACTGCAGGAGAACCAGCTTTCTCTGGTGCCACAATTTGTCCAATTCTGCCAGGAAGCCAACCGGACTCCCAGGTGCTGCCTCAGAGTCAAATGTGAATGGCATGATGCTAACAGCAATAGCCATCGGGCCAGATTTGGTCAACCATGTGGTCAACTCTGATGCCTGACACAGGTTACTCAAGTGGGCACTGGAGCGTGACCTGTCTCATGGAAGCCTTCTGGAGGAGACCTCAGGCTGTCTCATCTTCACAAGCATTGTCAATGAAGATCTCTACCACCAGAGCTGCGAGAGGTTTGTGGAGACGTGAGGCCTCAATTTTCCTCCTGAAGTCCATCGCAACAACAACCACACCATGCACGATTGTCTGCTTCATTCTGGTGTCCGTAATCGCTAATTGATTGTAAGCTACTGAAAAGAGTGCTGCACTGCTTGGCCAGGTACATCAGATGTCACAAATGTGGGTCACCGGGCACTAAATTGCGCGGCAGCTACAAGAAGAATCTACTGAGGCTCAGCTGCACTACTGTGAGTCTCCCCTTATCTATTTCCAAAGGGGCTTATAGATAACTGGTGATTGGTCTGCATGGTCACATGGGCAGATGTCTCAACAAAAGGTGTAGCAAATTGTTCGTGCAAAGATCCTCCTGCATTTTCACGTCTTGATTCTCACGTCTTGAAGCAATTTCAATTTGAAACAATCTTGAAATTGGCAATTGGGAATTTAAAGTCAGCATGCTGACAATAAGGTGTTTCTGCAGTGTAGAAAGACGAGGCAAATCGACATGAACGACCCCATGGGCTGCTGCTCTAAACTCGAGACAATTATTGAGGAAGAGTAAAGTTTCCTTAGAGGCATGTACAAAATGGCGAGGAAGGACCAGGACAATGTAGAGAGGGCAAAACATAGCCAAGGCGTCGAATTCAACACAAGGAAATTGTGTGCTCTCCAGAAAGTGGAGGGGCGTCACGTATAGCTAGCCACATGCTGTGTGCTGGGCATTGCCAGGCCCAGATAGTATCAATTGGAAGCCATCTGCGTTATCAGGCAATGCCAAACATATAGATTGAGCTTCTTTATTTGTCATATCAGCAATTGCGAGTATTTTTGTATACAATCATACCAGTTTTGGACCAGTTGCAACTGTCAGATTAGGGGAAATACAAGGCAGGTGTGGGGAAAGGGTCATATTCTGTTTCAGACCTTCATGACTCTGGCCTTTGCCAGAGAGGGTAGCAGACCTTGTCAGGCTTTCTGTGCGTGTATGTACTTTTTTTGAAATCAGTATCTACTTGGAAGGATAGGCACCTGTACGTCGTGGTGTTTCTGATGGGCTTAAACTTGGGTGGTTCGCCACTTTTCCAAATTGTTTCTCGTAGGTGTAATTAGGCGTTTAGCAAGCGTTTTCGCTCATGTAAGAATGTGGATTGCTTCTCTCAGCCACTCCAGAATGACTTGACGCGGGCGGAGGATGTTGCACTTTTGTGTTTGCTCATGGGCAAATACTGTATGCCCTGATACAGTGCATGTGTCAAATCTGCCTTCATTTCTGTGACAGGGGAGACGGCAGTAAGTGATCATGAGCAAACGCAGTAGCTCTTTGCTGAAATCAAAATTAGGCACAAGAAAAACAAAGAAAGGGAAGAGAATCTTGCCAAAGCAACAAGTCAAGGGAGTGTGAGACTTTGGCCAGCAAAATCACAATTTGGAGGCCACAAATGTTAGTGCCGGCTAGAGGCACTATTGAAAACCTGAAGAACCCCGCAAAATTCTGTAGACGTTCTCAGGGGCACTCAGATCCGAGGTTCACATGCAGGTGGGTGGGGAAAGGATTGCCTTCATTAGGTTTAGGCGAACCCTATTTGGATCAGACCAGTCTCGCTTTCAGAGGCTGGTGATAGTCCGGGGAGTTTTGATCCTGCACAGTACAACCATGGCGTTCGTTATGACCCCTACCTCTTCCAAGTGCTTCCTTGGCAGCAAGCAGGCCGCCCCAGCCCCCAGGCGTGGAGTATCTGTGGTGCGTTCTTTGGGCCAGAAACGCAGCCATCTCGTGATCTGCCAGATATAGTACTCGCAGATTGGTGCCGGCGCTCAGATTAGCTGATTCGAGAGAAGGGAGCGCGTTCTGTGGACCATGCATCCCACGATCTCAGGAACATTTGATAATACTGAAAGCTGGTCCGAGATCAATAGATGCATGTACAATACACGAGAGAACACAACTTCCATT
This sequence comes from Chloroidium sp. JM, assembly GCA_004335615.1. Classification (NCBI taxonomy): domain Eukaryota; kingdom Viridiplantae; phylum Chlorophyta; class Trebouxiophyceae; order Watanabeales; family Watanabeaceae; genus Chloroidium; species Chloroidium sp. JM. Next base: position 1,644,661 of record QAXI01000449.1, on the reverse strand, counting down.
TGCTGAACAACGAGATCATCTTGTACAGGCTGCTTTCACCGAGTTCTCTGGCCTCAAGGCAGCTCAGGGCCCCCTGTTTGCCCCCAAGACCGCAAGCTTCTCCTCCCAAGTTGCCGCCCAGCAGAGCAGCGTAAGCCATCTCTACTGTGCTGTTTAAACCTCCCTGAACGGCTCCCTGGAGTTGCAAAGACAAGAAGCTCAATGAGGGTCAGCGAAGGGATGCCGAAGGCCTGCTTCTGCAGAGGTCTCGTGGATCAAGGACAGTCACGACTGCCCAGAAGAAGCTGAACGTTGCCATCAATGGATTCGGCCGCATCGGACGCAACTTCCTGAGGTGCGTTGAGGGGCGCGAGAACAGCCTTCTCAACGTCGTGGTCATCAACGACTCCGGTGAGTCATCCCGTCTCCATGTCATTGTTTCAATACCCAAAACACATTTTGGAGAATTGTGCATACACTAATCTCATGGCGCACTCCCTGCCATCTCTGATTGCTGGATCCTCTCGGATTTGCAGGCGGTGTGAAGCAGGCCTCCCACCTGCTCAAGTACGACTCCACCCTGGGCAAGTTCGATGCCGAGGTCAAGTGAGCCCTCCCTCATTGTCTTACCCGACGCAATGACAACTTGATCTCGACCTTGGATTCTATGCTGTGATCTGCCAGAGTGCGAAATCTGGGCACCTCGTGCTGATTTACTGTCTGCATGGTGCAGGGTTGTCGATGACACTCACATCAGCGTGAACGGCAAGAGCATCAGGATCGTGAGCAGCCGCGACCCCCTGCAGCTGCCATGGAAGGAGATGGTCAGCCCCTCTCCCAGGCTGTTTGAGGTTGCCCTGCAATGACAAGTGACACATTGTACGTCGTTGAAGCCAGCCCCTAGGGAGAGGAGGGGGGAGGGGGGGGG
>QAXI01000449.1:1575913-1643184 GCA_004335615.1 Chloroidium sp. JM | reverse complement strand
GGGGGGGGGGGGGGGGGGGGAGCAGTTCCATGGGATTGCAAGCCTCATTCCAGGAGTGTGTGCCTCAGGCGGAAGGCGGAGACTTGAAATGTTGGCGCGGGCTGTTTTGTGATGCCATCAGCAATGGTGCAGGAGATCGACCTGGTCATCGAGGGTACCGGAGTGTTCCTGAACCGCGAGGGAGCCGGCAAGCACTTGACGGCCGGCGCCAAGAAGGTGCTGATCACCGCCCCTGCCAAGGGCAGCGACATCCCCACCTACGTCATGGGAGTCAACGAGGGCGACTACAAGCCCGACGATGACATCATCTCCAACGCCTCCTGCACAACCAACTGCCTGGCTCCCTTCGTCAAGGTGGGTAATTTCTTGCTATGAGCTTTGCTTGCTGGAGGAGAAATAGTAGTCCACTCAAACTTTTCTATCGAACTCAGATTGGCACTGCTGCTTTCAAGAGAGTTTAGGGTGAAGTGAGGAATGGCGTGGCTGCACTGTATGTGGGCTCTTTGTCGGCGCCAAGCATCTCTTTTGAGTGCAGGAGGGGAATGTCTTGTGTTGTCCACGCTTTGGGGAGATATGAGCCACTTCCAATGGAATCGATGGCAATAAGCTCCCCTTGAACTTTTGAGGTACAGAAAAACAGGGCACCAACAAGCACTGCTGTCCAGGTGCTGGACGAGAAGTTCGGGATCGTCAAGGGAACCATGACCACCACCCACTCCTACACCGGAGACCAGAGGCTGCTGGACGCCTCCCACCGCGACCTGCGTCGCGCGCGTGCCGCCGCCCTCAACATCGTGCCCACCACCACCGGAGCTGCCAAGGCCGTGGCCCTGGTGCTACCCAGCCTCAAGGGCAAGCTCAACGGCGAGTCCCCTCCTGCTTCCCAGGAACAATCTCTTCTTGTTACTTCCTGCAGAGCTTATTTGCCTAGAATGGACACTCTAATCCTTTATGCCAACTACCTATGACACCTACCTATGACAAATCAAAGCAGCGAGAAAAGGGCAGGGCTTGCTGTACTGTCTTGAAAGAAAGTGCAGACTTGACTGCCCCCTACTGCTGCAAGATCCCCATCCTCAACAGAGGTTGTATTGCGTGTCGGCGGAAGGCACGGGCCATGGCATGTGCTGAGTGGCTCCGATTTCTTGCAGGAATTGCCCTGCGCGTGCCCACCCCCAACGTGTCTGTCGTCGACCTGGTGATCCAGGTGGAGAAGAAGACCTTTGCCGAGGAGGTCAACGAGGCCTTCCGCGAGTACGCCAGGGGCCCCATGGCCGGCATCCTGGACATCACCGACGAGCCCCTGGTGAGCGGCTGACCCTGGATGTTGCTGTTCCTTTGCCCTCGGCCTAGGCATGCTGTCCTGATGGCTTGGATGCAGCTTGGATGAATGTTTTGGATCGAGAATATCATCACAAAACTTGGCTGATCTGATGCAAAAGCACAGGGCTGCCATTCACATGATAAGGTATTGAAGACCTTGACAGAACGAGCAAAAGAGTCGACGGCGGTGTGCAAAAATCTCCATCATTATCGCTCCCTGCAGGTGTCCGTGGACTTCAGGTGCACTGACGTCTCCACCACCATCGATGCCTCCCTCACCATGGTCATGGGAGACGACATGGTCAAGGTTGTCTCCTGGTACGACAACGAGTGGGGATACAGGTGTGCTTCTTCTATTGTGAGGGAGTTGCCTTGGCAGTGAGATCTTTTACCAGAGCTGGCCATACCTGTATCGACCCCTGTCAAGAATCTGTTACCTTGCAGTTGCATTCGCATTATATTGCTTATGAGTGAACCTGATGAGGCTTTGTTTCTGCAGCCAACGAGTCGTCGACCTGGCTGAGCTGACCGCCCAGAAGTGGCAATAGATGCTTCTCCCCGCAACCCCGTATGCATCTGGGTTGCCCACACCATTCTTTGGTGATCCTGATAGTTGAGTGGCAGTTCTAGTTAGGACACCTGTTCAGGCAGTTCCCACCGAATTGTTGCCCCGCATAAATTGTCCTGAAGGCAAAACGTCTTCCTTTTCTTTTGTGAGCTCGAAAGCGGATTGGAGTTTCGAGTATTCAGCCTATTTTGGCCGCCTGCAGCGTTTTTGGGCACCCCTACCCCACAGAACTTAATTCTGAGTGGCCTGTAGCCTTGAATTATGTTTTGTTGTCAGTCTGCTACGTTCATTTCCAGGGTTTTGTAGACAGACAGTAGAACAGAAAGAGCAGTGAGAAGAACATACATTGTGAAGCATCACACGAGTTTGGACATGCTCAATTTCTTCTCGCATGGTCTGTGACTTGAGCATTCTCTTGCTGCCGTCACAAGAAGTACGAGCAGAGTCTCACAGAAACGCTTTTGGAAGCCCATGACTATACACAGAAACATCACTGTACCCAAAAAATGGTGCCAGAACACTCAAGAAGCAGCAGGCACAGCTATCTTGAAGTTGGCAGATGCGATGTTGCCGACAGCAAACTCTCCGGGGTTGATGGCCACGGACTTGGTGGCGTTGTCGGTCTTGTAGATGCCCACCAGGCGGTCTGCCAGCTCGAACATGTTGTTCCGCAGGCTGATGATCACGAACTGGGCGTTCTTGGTCCTCTCCTTGATGTAATGGGCCACGATGGAGACGTTCTTGAAGTCTGCACCAGACCCAAGGTTACCACTTTTAATGGAACTGCTACAGTATTGGTGGACCTGCTGCACAGGCCTTAATGGTGCAAATCAGACCAGACTGATAGAAGGGAAGTGAATGTTCTCACCAAGCGCAGCGTCGATCTCGTCCATCACGTAAAGCGGCGTTGGCTTGTAGTGGTGCAGGGCAAAGACGAGCGACAGCGAGGAGAGCGTCTTCTCCCCTCCGCTCAGGTTGGCTATGTTCTTCCAGCTCTTCTTGGGGGGCCTCACACTGAAGACGATGCCCTGCACAGGACCCCACTCTCACCGCAGGCAAGGGTAAGCTGGGGGAAGGTCGCTTCTCTGCAAGCGGCGAGGAAAGGAGGCAGGGCTGGCAGCTAACAGACCCCTCAACAGCTCTGGGGTCCGCAACAGTGCTGCCATTGCTGAGCTTTCCCAGTCCGATTGAAAATTGTGGAAGGAAAAAAAGTACCCCACCTCAGCGAAGGGGTCCAGGGAGTCGACCAGCTCCAGCTCGGCATCGCCGCCCAGCGTGATCATCTGGTACATCTCCTTCAGCTTGAGGCTGATCACGTTGAAGCCGGCCATGAAGTCGTCCAGCCGCCTCTTGCGCATGTCCTCGTGCGCCCGCCGCACCTGCACCAGATTGTTGCCTCAGATTTGTCACGGCCTGCTGTGGAACTGTTGGGGGGAAGCCTATCATCCACCATGCCCTCGTAAGGCAACCTGTCAGCGTTGTGGCACGCCAGCAGGGAGGCAGGATGTCCGAGCGTTGGGGTCCAAAGAGGACTAGCAGAGGGCCTGAAGATATCCTGCAATACTTTCCAGGCTCCGGGTAAGGACAGAAGGGGATCTTGGAGGTCGGCAGGACGGCACCTCGTCCCTCTGGGCGGTGGCGGTCTCCAGCTCCTGCACGCGGGTGCAGTAGTCGGCGTCCTTCTTCTGGTACGCTTCGATCGCCCCCATGTCGGGGCTCATCCGGCCCAGCTCCTCCTCCAGCACCGTCACCCTGCACTCCCGCCGTAGTGTCACCAAAGCATTGGCCGAGCCATTGGTCCAAGCCCCATCCCCTCTTCCATACAGCGAATGCATCCGCCTGTTTGGCCGCACAGCCAACCTATTTTGCACCACAATTGAGGCATGGCGGGGGGGGTGCATCCTAAATCAGGAGGGGCTGGTGCAGAGAGGCTTGCTTGATGTCTTCAAACAAATACACTAGGGAGCAGTGCAGAAGTGGTGAGTGTGGATGTGCAAGCTTGACATGGGAGTGGAAGCAGGTAGAATATCCGACCTGAACTCGAGGTCTGACAGCACCAGGTCCGCCATCTGCTCCTCGGTGAGCAGGGCCGGCAGCTCCTGGGAGTCGCCCATCTTGGCCAGCTTCCTGCGCACCTCATTGGCCTTCTTGCTGTTGGTGTTGCGCGCGCCCGTCTCGAAGTCCAGGGCGACGCGCAGGTCCGAGATCTTGTTATGCAGCTCCACCTCCACGGTGCGGATGATGCCCACCTGCCACACGCCCCTTCGTTAAGTTGTGTTCAGCATCCAGCCACTTCTGAGCCTGGCAGCCATCTCCATTCATTTGCGGTTAAACGCTCCATATGTCGGATGCGCTAGTGATCAAAATCACTCAAATCTCTCTCTTCTGCTCAAGTCTTTGAGACATGAAGCTGGCAAGGCCGGTACAGCCTGCGGCTTTGGCAATGACTTCGCCCCAGGCTGTCTTCACCCCTTCCCACCCTCCATAGGTATCATGCCGTGCCTTCTCAGCAGCCTCCCCTGCCCGGCCTTGTGCTCCCGCTGGCCAGGCATGCACAAGGAACCAGGGACTTACCTCCTTCTTTTTGGCGTCGTACGCCTGCCTGACGACTGCCAGCTCCGCCTCCTTCTCCTGCAGCTGGCGGGTGATGCCCTCCCGCGTGCCCATCACCTTGAGCGCAGACTCCTCCAACTCCTGAATACGCACGTGCTGTCAATGAAAGAGCCACTGAAGACTTATGCGTAGACCACAGCCCCCGCCTGTTCCCCCCGGCCAGAGGATGCAGAGAATATGAACCCCCGAGAGTTCAGGACGACATCACCCCTGGAGATGCTGGGTGCCCTGCAGACTACAGCAAAGGTGCGTGGGTTGTCGCCCAAGCGAGTCACAAGGATGGCTTTGATGAGTTTCCTCAGGAGGTGAGTCACAAGGTTCAGATGTTCAAGCCTGGGACAAGCAGGTTGAGCATACGAAACCGGACATGTACAACGTTTGATTTTTATTGACCCAAACAGGTGGGCAGAGTGTCCACTCACCTGGAGGGTGGCCATTAGCTTCTCTACCTCCCCCTGCGCCTTGGTCTGCTCCTTCTGACTCTTGCCGCATTCCTTGAGCAGCTTTTCAGCCTGTGTGCGAGCCGTCTTGGCCTCCACCACCCTCCGCGTGCCCTCCTCCTCAGCCTTGCCGATTGCCTGCCAGGCAGCACCCCAGTCACTTTCTGATCCTTATGTATTTTAGACAGACTCTTCCAAAATCCTGGTGGTACGCTTCCTATCGTCCATGCCCGGTGCACTTCTCATACTGTGAAGGCAGTCCGTTGATGACCTCAAATTTAATCTCTTCTCCAGCTGTCAATCTGACCTGAGTGCCGTCAGGAAGATGTGCAGTGAGCGTTTCAATTATGTTTGGCCACTTATGTTTATGTACAGCCACTTGCTTGATCTGGAAGCTGTTCAGGAGCTATGAGTGCCTCGACCACGCAGATAGAGGTGTGAGAAATGGACTGCGGGGACAGGGTGGCAGGGGAGGCTACCTCCTGCAGGCTGGCCACCTTGGCCTTCCTCTTCTTTAGGGGCTCCCCTCCGGCGCCGTCGATCTGCGCCTGCACCTCCAGTGCACGCGCCTGCAGCCCCGACGCGCCGGCCTGCACCTTCTTCAGCTCCTTCTCGGCGGCCGCCACGCCAGCCTCCAGGGCCTTGAGGCGCTTCAGGTCCTCGGCTCCCACCTGGCACAAATTTCCAGGCGCATCACCAAGGGCAAATGCCAGAGTCTTAGTGCCGAGCTCCAAATCTGCGTTCGGGAATTGCGCCTCGTGTCCTTGGGGCTCCCACACGGCCTGCCGTCCCGCTTCTGTTGCTGTATGCGTCTTGTCTGTCAATGACATACATGACCAATATCTGATGCATGATTCCTCCTCTCCCCCCTCCTCATGCCCCTTGATCGCCCATGCAAGACTCACAGCACCCCCAGAAAAACACACTCCCCAAAAGTCCCTTTTGGCAAGCAGGACAGTGACCACAGAGGCTCGCCCGGCCACCCATGAGAAAGCCACAGTGCTGGATAAGAAGGGCACCTGGGTGTTGGTGCGCAGCTCGGCCAGGCGCTCCTGCAGGTCGGCGGCCCTCTGCTGCTGGGCCTTGATCTCCATGTCAGCCTTGGGGATGCCCACCTCCAGCCCCGCCACCGCCTTCTCCGCCTTGCTGGCTGCAGCGGCGGCTGCGTCCGCCCTGGCACGCGTCTCATCCAGTGCCTGCAGGGAAGAGGGTTTGGATTTTTGAGCTTGAGCCTCAGATTTTGGGAAGCGCACCCGAGATACAGGTCGTGTTGTGCTACAAGCACCAGGCTCTGGGGTGGATGTATTGTACGTCGCAAGGCCCCTGCAACGAGGCAAGACACAGAATACTTGAGTTGCTTCCCATGCTTGGATTGAAGGCCCCGCCCAGGAAGGAGGAGGTCGTTAAAATGTGAGGGCATCCACACCCATCGAAAAGTGATGAGTCACCTGCTTGCTGGCGGTGAACTCCGACTCGGTCTGCGCCAGCTCTGCAGCGGCCTGTTTGGTGTCGGCGCTCTTGGGAGCCGCGCTGCCCAGGCACATCTTGCCTCCCCGGGGCTTGCCACCTCCGCCCGTCATGGTCCCTGTCTCGTTGATCATCTCACCCTGCGTGACACAACACCTGACAATCCCAGCAGCCCGTTCCTTGTGCAATCGAGCACTGTTCAATGAAGCGGTATCCTCGCCTCATCACAGGGTGAACAAGCGCCTCGTCCCTTTTCCAGCAAGTTCCGCATTGCTGAGCGGGAGCGCAAAGTAGAGCACACCACACTTCAAGGGCGTGTGTTCTTGCCCGTTTGAGCAGTCCGGCGGGTGTTCACCTGGAGGGTGACGACCCGCGCCCAGCGCTTGTTGCCGCTGTACGCGATCCTGGAGGCCTGCTCCAGGTTCTCGGCCACCAGGGAGTCGCGCAGGGCGTAATAGAAGGCGCAGCGCAGCGCCTCGTCCCTGACCTTCACCAGGTCGTACAGCCGCTTCACCCCTGCAACGCCAGCCCACTCAGCCGGACTGCAAAGCAGGACAGTGCATGAAAGACGCCATGCAGCATGGCGCTGTGAGCGATCACTCTTCCATCCACCAGATTCCCAGGATCAGGATTTATGATGATAGAAAAGACCAGCACTGAGCACGCTCCAACGAGGTGTGTTTGCAGCAGAAGGGTTCTTGACATTCGAGGTCCTGATCAAGCGAGAGCTACCGTACAAGAATCCATCTTCTTTGACCCAAACCTTGACCGCCAGGCTCCTTTCAACCCCTTCGGTCTCGTGGCGTACCCCTGCACTAGAAGTTTCCAATGCTTCCAGAGCACATCCTCCTTACCCTCGGGAGGCGACATCCTCTCGGCGGCCGCCCTGGCCAGGTGGGCCTGCTTGTCCAGCAGCAGGAAGGTGGCCACCCCCAGGCCGCGCCGCCTCAGCAGCTCCACGCACCTCTGGGCGGCCGCCGTGTCCGCCACCACCATGTAGTCCAGCGCCGGGCCGGCCGTGCTGACAGCCACGTCGTACTGCCGGTCGATGGCCCCCAAGTCACCTGCGCGGCAGCAGGGTGGCATGATTGACAAGACCCATGTGTGCAAGATAGATGTGCACGGCACGAGGCACTTTTGCATGGATTGCACCACCTCTGGTGCCTGTGTTCGCCTGGCTTGTCGCAGCGAATGTCCATGCGCTGCACAGATCGTGGGATCGATTCATGCAGCACGTATGTGCAACTGAAAAGCCCAGGAAAAGGCACTGGAAGTTCCACGATCCCACGACTGTGCCCCTGCTTCCCACGGCTTGCCTTTGCATGCTCCTATCTGGTCGCAAATCAATTTCTGCCCACGCCCTGCCTGACTGCAACATGTAGACTGGTCAAGAGGAAGGGTGACAGGATCACGTCCGACCGAACGGCAGGAACGCCTCACCAAGCCTGCCGAAGATGCCTGGGATCTGCCCCGAGGCCTTGGCTTCCATGAGGGCCTGCGTGACGGCGCCCTGCGACTTCTGGCTGGAGGTGTCCTGCCGCCTCTGCTCCAGGCGCCCCCTCACCTCCCGCAGGCCGGCCTCCAGCCTCTGCACCTCCGAAGCTGCACCCTCCGCCGTCTGCCGCTCCCTCCCGGCTTCCTCCCTGCCAGACCAGGGATTGTGCCTGATAAGTACGAGGCAGTGCCACGGCCATCACTTGTCAGGTCGACTCAGGAAGAATTGATGCAGGCTGCGCAAGTGGGGAATGCACGGAGTCGAAGGCCAGTCGCACTTGTGGGCGGTGATGGCTGCCTGCATGTCTGAGATCTCCTTGGCCTTCTGCTGGCTGATGGCCGATGCCTCCGCCAGGCCCTCCTCTGCGTCCTGCCACCACCAACAAATTGCATCAGCACAGCATCGACTGCGATCTTCTAGGCATGCACTCAGACCTGGCGACCGCACACCACTCCCCAGCAAACAGGGAGCAGTACTTTTAAACAGTGGGTGACGAGGCCAAAGAAAGAACGACCTGCAGGCGTTTGCGTGCCTCCTGCTGCTGCTGGGTGACCAGGTCCCGCTCCATGGTGGCCAGCTTGACCTGGGACTCCGCCTCCGCGATCTTCTTGTCCCAGGGAGCCAGCTCTGCCCGCACGTCCTGCACTTGCACAATCCATAAAGCGACTGAAGGGACCATCGATAATCGGCAGCGGTCAACGCTGGTGACACTGCTTGGTGGAGGGAAGGCTGCTGACCTGCAGAGCCTTCTGGAGCTTCTCCACCTCGCCCTTGATGCTCTCGTACATCTCCTCCACCGCCTGCAGCACCAAGACGCATTTCAGTGCTTCTATTGGTGGGCATAAAGCAAAGGATATCCCATGCCCTAAAGGTTGAATCACACAATATAATGAGAATGACTCTCTCGGCAATTAGGCTGGACATTGCAGGCACGATCATGTTTGCTCCTGCAATCAAGGTGTATGGATGGCACGACAGACCTGCTCCTCCACCTTCAGCTTCTGCGTCAGCTGCTCGGCCTGGGCCTCCAGGGCGGGCCCTTCCACCTCTGCCGCCTCCGCTTTCCTGCCCAGCTCCTGCACACCCGTGAGACGCCTCAGGTTCAATACAAGCCCTCCGCGGGCGAGCATGCTGCCCCACAGAGGAAGTGAGCGGTGCATTTATCCAGGACGCAACCTCCATGACAGCCAGGTGGGATTGAGGTGCCGCAACAGCCGATTCCGGCTTGAGAGATGGAGCCTCAAAACCACACTTCCCGGGGACTAGGGACCAGGACCCAACGGGGGCTGCTGACAAAGTGGGCGCGCATCCAAGCCAGTGTGCAACCAAAAAGAGCGATACAATGGATTGCATCATGTGAGTCATTCAGACAAGGCTTTCCTGTAACCACCCAGAAGCCCATGCAGGAAGCTATCCTGCACTCAGCTCGCAAAACCTTCAGCGGCAGAGGCCCACCTCCGCCTTGGCGGTGTCTTTGGCCAGCTTGTCCCCCAGCTTCTTCAGCTTGGCCTTGAGGTGCTTCACGTCCTCCCGCACCTTGATGTCCTTGCGCTCTATCTCTTTGAACGCCCCGTCCGCCGCCTCCAGCTGCCCCTGGATGGCCGCCTGCACCCGCCCGCCCTCCGTGCACCTGTGCAAAACCGTGTCTGTCCTCCCTTGTTTAGGTTTGAGAGTGCCGTTGGATGGATTAGGCAGGCTGCTTGAAGGAATTGTTGAGCTTGCTTAGTGCGTATCTGGAAGGGTGCAAACAGCATTGGCTCTGACTCCTTTTCCTGGCCTGGGTTGCGAAACCGGAGTGCTTTTGTTTTTCTTGTCTGAGTGGAGAAGCAGATAGACAGGGGCAATGTGCGCCTCGGGCTGTGTGGCAGGGACTTGCCTCTTCTCGGCCTCGTGCAGATCGGCGGAGTAGCCCTGCAGCTTCTCCTTCTCATACGTCAGCTTGCCCTCCAGCTCCCCCAGGCCCTCCTCGATCTTGGCGATGTTCCTGGCACCGTCCCGCACATGCAGCTGCAACAGGGTTTTCTCTCAGGGTACGACACACCGGCAAGCCACAAGATTGTCGCAGCTTGGCCGCTGCATCTCCTGTGAGTGATGCGATCCTCCCAATGCTGGTGCTCCATCTCGTGTGCCCACTCAAGCATCCATGCCGTTTGATCTGGCCCACTGGCATTCTGAATGAGATGTGCTCTGCTGTGAAATGCGAGCCTGCACAGTCATCAGACGGTGCACAGAGCTGCAATGCTCGCACGCAATGCTTCGTACACATGAGACCGCAACAAGAAATGTGCAGAGATCGATCCCTAGGGGCCCCCACCTGGTAGATAGTGCAGAGCGCTGTGGTGCACTCCCGCTCCTTGTCCAGGTACGCCTCCGCGGCCGCCCGTGCCCCCTCCAGGCCGTCTCGTTCCCTCTCCACGATCTTCAGCCTCTGCACCATGCTCTGCCGGGCCTCGTTCATCTCCTCCAGCCTGCACACATGCGGCTGGCCCTCACCCTCTAGGGGCCTGGCTGGTCCCAAATCCCCTTCCGGGTTTTTCACTTCCATCCCAGACCCTGCTCCAAGTCCGATCAAGTGGTCTGCATGCACACATGTGAGGATGATGCGTGAAGGATCAAAGGGTCCAGCCTACTGCTCTCCTCACCTTCCCGCCGAAGACTCCACCTGATTCTCAATTGCAGACACCTCGCTCTGCCTGGGCGCGGGTGCTTCAGATTAGGAGGAACGGGAAGGCGCACCTCTTGGCCCCGGCCTCGATGTGTTCCACGTACTTGTCTGTGCCGATGATATCCTCTAGGTACTCCAGCAGCCCTGTCTCGTGCGGGGTCAGCGCCTTGGGCTTCATCATGCTGATCTGCTCTACCTCACCCTGCAAACAGATTCCCCCTCTGTCCTCTTCTCTTGGCTTCATAGCTCTCGTCAACAGCCAAGTCGGGGGCTTCCCGGGATGGCCGTGTATGAGCCATCGACCATACAGGCAATTTCTTGCTCTGAGACACCATCAGAAATTGGTATGGGGGCCACTCTCAAAGTCACCTTGCAAGGATGTAGAATCAATGGATAACCGTGCTCAGACAAGGCAAACTGCACTACGAGTGGAGCAGAGAAGGGCAGGCAGGAGAGGGACCTGGAGGATGAGGAATCGGTTGTTGTCCAGGTCGATCCCCTTGCTCTTCAGCAGGTCCGTCACCTCGGAGAAGTTGCTCTTGCGCGTGCCGATGTAGTAGTTGGAGGTGTTGTTGCGGTGGGCCGTCCTGGACACGGAGAATTCCGAGCCGGGGATCACGTCGAACGACTCGTCCCCCTGCAGGGTCAAGGGATCAGCCACCTTCCCACCTGTATCAGTGACAGACGGCAGCACATGCAGGCAGTCTTTGTTGGAGGCTGTATAGAATGAAATATCAACTGGGAGATGTCTGAACAGGGTCAGGATTGAGAGGGAGGTACAGCATTAGCGAGCCCCGATATGTCAGGTCAGGTAACGATGACAGGAAGGGGGGCAGGCGTGCATACCGTGTCGACGATCTCTTGGAAGTGCACGGAGACTTTTGCCATGTCCAGGTTTTGGTGGTGGGTGGAGTTGTGGATCAGCTCTGACACCTTATTCAGCCTCAGCTGCAGGCAGGTGAACCCATGCTTAAATTATCCTGGAGATCTAGTGGGGATGCGCCATGGCTCAGCAGTGATTTACTGTGTGACATGCTGTATATAAGACGTATTGGCTGGTCCAGCGGTTGCGCATATCCCCGTGGATATGTTTGTGCTCAATGAAGGTCATAAGTGATGATTCATGGAACAAAATGTAAAGAGAACTTGCAGAAGTCGGAGGCAGATTCAGGATCAAGGGCCCCACCTGCTTTGCCCTCTTGCCGAAAACAAACAGCATGGCATCGATGACATTGGATTTGCCACTGCCGTTTGGCCCAACCACTGAGGAAAAGCACTGCAGAGCAGTCCGGTCTCTCAGTGAGTGGGTACGTAGACTAGGCACATGATGACCTTTGAGACAAAGCCTTGCTGTAAGAGCACATTTCCTTGGGCAGATCAAGGTGGGAGAATCCCAGTATCTGTGATTCTCTCAGGCATGCTGTGCAGAACTTCCAGCAACGACAGCAAATTCACGCATGCGTACTTGCAACATGTTCAAAGTATGATTCCGGTGTCTTGGTGTACCTCCAATAGCGCTCTGCCAAGCAGGAACCGGTTGCAATCACCTTATGGAATGGTCCCACTTGCTGAGCACCAGCATAGCTCTTGAAGTTCTCCAAAACCATTTCTCTGATCATCAGCCTTTTACAGGAAGCATCTGAGCCCCCTGCCATCGCTTCGCCTTTTCCAAACAATACACTAAGATGTTGAATCAACGATGTTGAACCATGAACATGCTGACGTCCCGCGTGAAAGATTCAATTCTTTCTTGTTTGAAAGTGCGTGTAACACCACTATTGGACACATCGGGCATTTATTGGGAATCCAAAATCGCGAAGGGTGGGAGCTCGTGGGAAAAGTTTTGCCGCTTTTGCCAATTCAATCTCTCACCTCTGCTGCAGATTTGAAGCAGTGGCCAGGATCGCTGGCAGACCTGGCAGAGTTGAAGGAGGATTTGGGAGGTGTAGAGATGCTCATGCGATCGGTATATGTGTGCTTGGCGACTGACTGTGGCACACATGACAGCAATTTTGACCTTTTGCTTGACTTATCGTTTGTTGAGTCTAGACTGCAAACATGTTAAGTGAGGTTCTTTGCAATACCATTGTCTTCAACATGCCAGTCTCCCTGCTCTAGCCAGCTTGTTGAACAGCATGGCTCCCGACACCAAGTCAGACCGCCCAGATGCAACAGAATCGTTCATGAGTGAGCGAAATCAGGTAATTCGACACACGTAAAGAGTCTCAGAGGCAGGATGGTGTTCTTCCAGTAGTAGTGCTACCCATTCCTGAAGGTCGTCACCGTGGTGAAGCTCCTTGTATACGGAGACCTGCTCCCATCCCTGCTTCTAGTGCTTGCCCCGGCACTGCTTGAAATTTTACGCTAGTCTTGAAAACTAATGGCACCGGTTGAAATACTGACTCTCCTTCGCGCTCCCCCAGATTGAGGTGCTGCAGAGCCCAGAGAGCCTCACAGTGGTCCGCATACTTTAACAAAGACTCTCACGGCTCGAGGGGCTTTCTCTCTGCTCAGCCCTGGAGGAGCTCTGGGTGGCCGAGTGCGAGGTGGGACACTCCGCTGCCCAATGAAAGCAGAGCCTACCCTTCACTCTTTCCAGGGTTGCCTTGAGTGTCAGGCTTTCCTCAGCACTCCTGGTGATGATCAACGTGTGTTTGGCTGCTGGCAGGTCACACGCCTGGAGGGCCTGGCCGCCTGCACCAATCTCCGCAACCTGCAGCTGTATGGCAACAAAATCTCACGCATGGAGCACCTGGCGAAGCTGTCCTCCCTACAGGTACATCAGACTATTACCAACAGACAGTTGCAGCACATTAAGAGCAGAACAGTCCAGAGTTCGTCAGTCCCAGCACATCAACCCTCCTGCCCTGCAGGTACTGAACTTGTCGGAGAACTGCCTGACCAGCCTCGGCAACCTGCCACCGCTACCACGCCTGTGCCACCTCAGCCTGGCGGCAAACCCCATCGCCGAGGTGGGGTCTTGCCTCCCGAGCCTGCCCTGCCTCACGGCCCTGAACCTCGCTGCCACGAGCGTCTCCTCCTTCCACGCCCTCTGGCAGCTCTCTGCCTGCCCCCGCCTGCACACTTTGGTGCTGGACGACCCCTTGTGGGGGGCCGCCCCCCTGGCCAGGCTGGGGAACTACCGCTGCGCAGCCGTGCGGCAGCTGCCTGGGCTGACGATGTTGGATCACGCTGACGTGTCTGAGGTAGCCAACCCCGACAAAAACTTTTATGGTGACATCTGATGATTGAGTACCTGATTATGGGGGGTTTTCTAACGCATAAGCCCAGCTTCAGCACATTGCTCAGACAGGAACAGCATCCAGGGCAAAGGCTTTGTTTGCCTTTCCACAGAGCCATTTCAGCCCACCACTATGAAAGCCATGCAATCCGACCTTGAATTCCACAAGAGGAGGCCCCAATTCAGGAGGAGAGGGCAGAGGCAGTGATCGACTTTGAGAAGAAGAGGACCTACTACAGCATGAGGTGCCGCACGCTGCTGAGGGTGGCCAGGATGCACCTGGACATCGTGAAGGTCGTTCCTTGACCCCTTCCTGTGATCTCCCAATGCAGAATGCTGTGCAGCCGATTGCCAAATCGTGCGCACTCGGAGGCAAATTGAGAAGGTTTCCTGATGGTGGCATAGTCATACTGTCCTGCAAAAGGCAGCACTTGGCGCTGACATGCATGCTTGCAGGGTGGTGAGATTCCTGCAGCTGTGGCCCGGCGCCTGGGTCTGGTGGAGAGACTTCTGGAGCTGGAGCTGCAGATAGCAGGCAACATACGCTTCACTTTTGGTGCGCACCCTGAGGAGAAGAGCGCGAGCCTGGGAAGGATCCTTCCTTATTCTTTTACGTCAGCCACTGAGCCTGGCCAGCAAATTGGCGCAGGTGAAGAAGGCAGCCAGTGCTCGGTGGCGCAGGTCGAGGGCTTGATGCAGGAGGCAGGATTTGAGGTGGTCAGCAGCGTGCATGTCCACAACAAAGCAATCAGCTTGAGGTAGGCCTTGGCCCTCAGTGTCGCTGAACATCAATGTGGCTGGGCTGACAGGGCAGAACAGGGTGCAGGACTGGCAAATTGTTGGTGCCCTTTGTGAGTTTTCTGGTTCAGGCAAAGTAGCCATTGGAATGCAGGATATCTATTACATGTCTCAATCCTGCTGTTGCTTGATTTTTTGCCAAGCAACAATGGCTCTTACAGGTTCAGTGCATCTTCCAGGGCAGGCGACCCATGCCAGAAGCAGGGCTGCCAACTCTTCCTCCTCCTGCCGTCTGCAGAAGAGGCTCTCCAAGTCGCAGAGCATGGCTACATGTGAGGCCCCTCCAAATTCCGCAGATCTTCAACAGCCGAAATGCTTGTGAAAGTCCTACCACCAGTGACTCTTCTATTTGGAGCTTCGCTGTAGCCTGACGCTAGAAGCACTGTGTGAAGTGTGCACACAAAAGCAAAGTCGATTTGCAGGGGGACCAGCAGGGTGGTATTGATGGACGCAGAGAGCATTCGAGGCCATCTCTGCGATGAATCCAGGAAAACCTGCTCCGGGCAACACTGGCTGCTGGTGCACACGGTGCCTCACAGTGCTGTCGGGGAGGACCTCGTGCCCCTGCCAGGCCCCTGGGGGAGGGGTGTTGCCTGGCGCATGGTCAATCCCCACAAGCTGTCGGCACACTGCATCGTGGAGCTGAGGATAGCTCGTGAGCAGTCCCTGCCTGGCAGGCACTCCGTGCCCAGGTTCCTGTGTTTGGAGCACAGTCCCAGATTGCCTGACTCTCCCGTGCATTCACTTCTCCCTCGATCTATCAACATGTCCGAATTTCCAAGCCCTGAAAGCTTGAGAGCTCACTGGGGGAATGGGGTGTGTGCAGCTTCTGGCAGCAAGACTTGCAGATGCCCTCAGCTCTCGCCTGAGCTCAAGTTCGTGGTTGCCCCCCTGGATGAAGGGCAGGCCGAGGGTCTGCAAAAACATCCTATAAATGGCTCCACTGACTTGGAGGCGGCCATGAGCCGCGGCCTGACCTGCCGGGAGAGCGTGTGGCTCCGTCCTGGCGAGCACCTCCCCTCCCACTTGCAGACCCACCGCAGTGGTCGATCACCCGTGCTTTTGTGTGGCGAATAATGATGGATGGACAGGACACCAGGAGCCTGCATCGCACTTCTTGAGGTATGACCTGTGTCGAAGTCTGCGCCACACTCCTACAGGCATGATTTGCGATGCGGGCACCATGAAACAGTGTGCCCACTTTGCGGCATCACCATGGGGTCAGGTGTCCTCTGTGCGGCAGGGGACGGGGCGGTGGTGATGTCCAAGCCCGGCTGGGAGGCCACCATCCGCAGCCTGAGGCTGGAGAGGCTGGGACTGCAGGACCTGATGCCGTTGAAAACACTGACCAGGCTGGCCGAGGCGTCCTTCTCGGGCAACGCACTGGGCAGGAGCCAGGGCCCCTGGCTGCCCGCTTGGCCCTGCATCGTCTCCCTGGACCTCTCTGTGAGCCTGGCGCTCCACCTCCCTCGCCAAGAGAGATATCTCATGCTCTTGCCAGCTGGAGTGTGTGGCAGGAAGCCTGCTTTGTTGGCCATTGCAACGCGTTGCTCCGACCCAGCTTCATGCTGCATTGCAGAATCTGGCATGCCTTCAGACCGTTCCTGCTTTCTGGACATTCTGTCAATTTAGACTCCAACTCGCCAAGCTCACTCCTGCGTCTTCGCTTTGCTGCCAGTAATACCACTGACCATACAGGACAACGGACTGGCGGATGTCAGCAGCCTGG
Organism: Chloroidium sp. JM; assembly: GCA_004335615.1. NCBI lineage: Eukaryota > Viridiplantae > Chlorophyta > Trebouxiophyceae > Watanabeales > Watanabeaceae > Chloroidium > Chloroidium sp. JM. The sequence continues at coordinate 1,626,845 of QAXI01000449.1, read as the reverse complement.
AGGGACTCCCCCTGCTGACCCACCTGGACTTGGCACAGAACAGGCTCACCTCCCTCCTGCCATCGTCTGGAAGCAACACATGGGATGTCCTGACCAACCTCAAGCTCTTCAGCATCCAAGGCAACAGCATCCCTGACTTGCAAGGTAGGAGTCTTTGAAACGCCCTCTTTTTGGTGGACATCTTTGGAGCCTTCCTTGGCCCTTTCCTGCTGGCGAGGTGAGCCCCATTCTCTCCTCCCTCCCAAAAAGAATGCCTTGTAAGTTACACTGTGCACTAGCATGACAATTTGAAAAGGCGGTTTCTAGTCTGTAAGTTTCAAGGCTCTACTACTGAGCAGCTCATTATGAGTTTTGTCGAGCTGTGGAGGTGCTGGGTGCTTCAGGCTTGTCAGGGCTGACTGGTCTCCTGGAGCTGTATGCCGCCCACAACTGCCTTGGCAGTGGCGTGGCGGAGGAGGTGGCGGCGTTGGGCCAGCTGATGGTGCTGGACCTGGCCGCCAACCCCTGCTGCCGAGGGCCGGAGTATGCGCTGCACATCTGCCACCACACGCCCACCCTCAAGGCATGCTCCTTATCATTGCCCTCCTCCAGATATCCTTTGCCCCGCACCATCCTCGCAAGACCTAAGAAGGAGCACCGCAGTGAGGACTGAAACAATGAGATGAGGCTCAAAAATGCTCCCTACAGGTTCTGGATGGGGCCACGGTGAGCCACGGCATGCGGGTGGCGGCCAACGAGGCGTTCAGGGGTAGACTGATGGCCGGTGTGCTGGCCAAGCGCCTGGGTCACTCCAGCTTCCAGCTGCTGCACGAGCTGGACCTGTCGGGCATGCAGCTGCTGTCGCTGGGGGACGTGTTTGCCTCACACGCCTTCCCCTCGCTGTCGCGCGTCTCCCTGGACAGCAACGGCCTGACCCAGGTCAACCCCTGCCTGTATTATAAACATCCCCTACCCACTGCACTCAAATTGTGGGTGCTCCTGCACGTGTGCATCACCAATTTTCCAGTCATCACGCGGCAAATTCTGCAAGCAGAGGAATTGCAAGCTGACTGTGAACTGCGTGCACCTCACATTGAGTCAAGTGTTCTGCCAGCGGTAGCAGGAAGAAAGAATCAATTGGGCATCAGGGGTCTACTCCATCCCCAAAGTGCCCTGCAGGTCCACGTGTTGAGCGCACTGGGGCGGCTGTCCAGCCTCAGCCTCCGCAAAAACCCCCTGGGGAGGGGCTGCAGCTTTGGGCCGCCCCCAGCCGCGGCATTTCCTCATCTGGCTTGCCTGTATATGGACGGCTGTGGCATCACAAGAATGGGGAGTCTACTGCTGGACCATCTGACAGGTGCGATCATGACCTGTGAGAGGCGTATTTGCCTGCAGAGCTTTTCTGTGAGCAGCACACAGCAGGCGGCTATCTTCTGGCTGGAATGCCCGTCAGAACGTATGCTGCTTTTTTACAGGGATGAAAGGCTTCAATCTCAGGAGGCTGGTGCAATTTGTCAAGACCATGCAGTGGTGGTCCAGGTCTGCAGGTTCTGAGCCTGAGCAGCAACAGCATATCGTGTCATGCCAGCTTGACAGCCCTCCTGATGCTCAAAGAGCTGTGCCTCTCGGACAACACGATCCGAACCCTTCCTGCTGACGCTGTGGATGGTGCGCCCATCCTGCAATTTTCCTCCATGTATTGCCCTGTCCCAAGCACAAACCCACCTTTCCTGCGAGATACCAGACTGTGCACACAAGAGTTCAAGTTGTCAGTCAGCAATGCTTGGAGATGAGAGGCACGGCTGCAAGGTCCAAAGCGTGTCTCTCTGCAGGCTTGCCCCGGCTGACCTGCCTGAAGATGGCTAACAACAGGCTGCAGAGCTTGGAGGGGCTTTCCCGCCTGCCGGCCCTGGAGAAGCTGGACGTCTCCGGCAACCGCATCTGCAGGTGCACGGCCCCGTGCAACTTGTCCTTAGGAGGCAGAGGATCTCAGTGGGTTGCATTCATCCAAGTAAATCTTTGTGTGAACGGCAATCATGAGACTTGAAGCCAGTATTAAATGTTGCAGATCAGTCGACGTGCAGCAATTGTCATCGTTGACTGCCCTAGCCGACCTTGAAGTCGGTGACAATCCCCTCGCACAGCACCCTGTGAGCCCCTCCCCTTCAGCATTGCCCAGCTCTGGATGCCTTGCGCATGCAGCCTCTGTGCGGGTGCATGTGATGCCTGTTCTGCCGCACATCGCATGCATTGCAATCTATCCTCATGCTTCGAGGCAAGCTCAATAACGCACGCTCCCACCTCCTGGCAAATCTCCAAGATCACTGGCTTTTTTGTGATTGCAGGACCACTTGCTTTGCCTGGTGTCGCTGCGTCCCAGCCTGGCTTTCCTGAACGGCACCAGGGTGACGGAGGGGGATGTGCATGAGGCGCAGCTGTGGGCGGAGGACCGCGCCTCTGCAGCATCACCATCTCGGCCGCCCACAGGATTGAAGGAGCATGCCAAGGATGCGCTGAGGCCTGGGGAGCAGAGGCCCTCCCTCACGCCCTCGTCCATCAACTTAGAGGACGTCTCGTCAAGTGGCTTGCCACGATCTTGGTTGACTGTCAAGTTTGCGCGGCTGTGTGGCATCTTGAGCGAGCAATATCCGCAGCTGTGAGTTGCAATTTCCAAATCTAGGTCTGGACAGCAGGCATGACGTATGTACCATGAATGTTGTGGCACAATGGTCCACAGATGACACTGACAATTTTGCTCTTTGCAGACTTTCCTTCTCAATGGAGCAAAGGGAACGGCAACACTTTTGAAATGCATCCTGCTACCTTCGTGCGTAAGTCTGAGAAGCCAGGCCTTGAGAGGGCCAGACCGAGCACCGCACTGCAGCCAGGTCCAGCACTACTTCTCCAAGCTCATGCACAGACAGTAGCAGTCAGCTGCAGCCTGCTGTTGTTGCTAATGAGCTCTGCAAGAGGGCACCTTTCTGCTCTGAAAAATGCATTTGTCTGCATATGTATGCCAATTTTGATCACAATATGGTCTGATGGTACGGCATATTGCACCTCTGCAGGCCTTCAGATCAATGCCGGGAGCAAATTCAACTCTGACTGCAAGCCGGCCACAGCTCCCACCGCCGAGCTTTCCAGACCTGTCCAAGCGCCATCAAATTCTCGCCGACGCCCCAGCTCGGCCAGTACTTTGCCGCAAAGAAAGAGCCACCCATTCCTGCGGCCAGACAGGGCAGTGCCGCAGGGGGAAAGGCTCAGAGTCCTTGGGGGTCGCCCTGCTAGTCCCGTGGAAAGGGCTTCTGAGGGTGTGAGCAGGAGAACTCCTGTAGGGATGTGTAGAGGTGGATCCAGGAGGGTGCAACGTTCAGCCCTGGACCTCTCAGCGAACGGTCGGGCTGTGGGAAGCATTAAAACGGGCCGGATTGGCAGTGGCAAATCGCCCCCAAGGCCAGCTTTCGTCACAAGCTCGGCTGAAGAGGAGCAGAACACGGCGCCACCAACCAACTCAAGTAACCACAGAGATAACCCTGCCATAACTCCTCCACAAGCCTCAAACAGAGCACAGCTGAGCTCGCGCCGCCACCCTTGGCAAAGCCAGAGGCTGAACACACAGAGCTTCCAGTTGGACATCTCTGCAGCAGGGCATGCTGGAGGGGGTGGGATGGCCGAGTGGCAGACCCTTCAGCGCCAATCGGGCATGCCGCAGAGGGGAACCCTGCCGGTGTCTGCAGGGGTAAAGCTGGCAGCGAGCTCCAAGGGGCAAAGCCAGCAGCCTCAATTAAGGACTGTAACTGTGTCTCCTGTTCTGCTCAGTACTCAGCAGGTCAGGCCAGCGAGGAGGACACTCTCAGCACAAGGGGTCCGAGAGGGGAGGGGTATCCGCCGGCCGGTCTTTGGGGATAGTGTGGGCGCCACTTCCCTGCCCGCAAGTTCAAGAGGACGAGAGTATCCACCGGGGGGAACTGCTGCTGAATCTTCTTCCGCTGGTGAGGAGAACGACACCCTCGTTGCCGGCGGGGAGAGCCAGGCAGGCCTGCAGACTAAGGGAACATTGTCGGGGGGTATCAAGGGAGAAGCGCACTGGAGCGCCGCTGACAGGCCACGACCTTCATCTGACAGCAGGACGTCCTCACTGCAACAACACACTCCATCACGGCTCTCTGCCAGGTGAGATCAAAATCACTCCATGGCCAGTAAATGGATCAAGAGCTCCTTGCAGGAATATCTGTGAATTGTAAAGATGTTGTGAACATTCGAATCACTCATGGCAAGCAACCGTATCTGTGCATTCTCCTGCGCAGGAGAATGGGCGCTTTGGAAGGCGCAAGGAAGCTGCTGGCACACACTCAAGGCTCCCAAGCAAGGAAGCGGTACTGGCCAGAGCATCTCATGCTGGAAGCAAGCAGTCCCTGAGATATTCTGATCATGATCAGGGAAGGATGGCATGTTGCAATTCTCGATATAGCAATTAGGCCAATCCTCATATTCCTTTCAGCAGCACTGCAGCGTGACCTCCCAGAGGTTCATATCGAAACCTGACTTCATGTTTCTGAGGTGAAGCGTGTGCCTGAGGGCAATCAATGTTTCTGAGGTAAAGTAATTGCCTGAGGGAAAGAGAATTTGAGACTTGGGATGAACCAGCCCTGACTTTGATGGGAGAGCCGCAGCTGAAGTGGCGGCGGTTACAATTGACTGAACTTCCTCATTGACCTGCTCCATTGATGAAGTTCGTCAGATTGCTTAGGACGATCATCGTCTCTGAGACTCCAGCAGAATCCTGCAAGGTCTCTGCTATCTTTGCCTTCTGTGATGGAATTGCAAGCGATCGACGACGCTAAGGTCGCTGCATGCCGAAGTGATGCCCTTCAAGAACAAGCAGACAAGTCCCCTTCTTTCTATGGCGCGCAAGAAAGACACGAAGAACGGGCAGGCTTGCTTGACGATAGCGATGGTGCAAAAGACGTGGGCACGTCAAGCTCTGAAATCAATTATGCAGAGATTCTACAGGTAAAGTCTTTGCCAGTACAGCGCATTATGTCAACTGGATCCAGAGAGAAATCTAGAGGGCAGCCCATTGCCACTATCAAATATGGCTTTTACATCTGTTCTGGCATCTTCTATAGGAGATGCGTGTGCAAGGTTTGCTTGCTGGACCGCTGGCAACCAATCTCCTCATGATCAGGTAAGATATCATGGGGTTGAAGGGGCTGCCTTCTTCCTCAAGTAAGATCTGGAAAGAGACTGAGCTGCTGGTCTCTGCAGCATTCGGGGGATCATCACGCTCAGTTTCGTTGGCCGCTTCGGGACAGAAGTAAGCCGCCTGCACCCTACATGCTTGAGAGTGTCCCTGCCAGCATTAAGAAAGAAAGCAGTGCATTTGCCCTGCCATTGGATGCAGATACCGAGACAAGCCGCTCGGAAAACATATGCCTGCCTCTGCAGGAGCTTGCCGGCTCTGCGCTGGCTCAGTCTGTGACTTTCATGTTTGGCAGCCTTCCCCTCATCGGTGACCCTTTCTTTAAGCTCCTCTCCATTGCCCTCCCTGCCTCAATTGGAGCTCCATTGGTTTGGCACATCTGCGACGCTCAAAATGTCCTGGTTGTCAAGCAGAATGAAAATGCCACAAGTTCCTGTCCTGTGCAGGGATGAGCTGCGCGCTGGACACATTGGCCTCTCAGGTAACTGCTACAAGCCCTGCGATTCCCCAGCAACAACACACATACCATGCATCTGGTGGCACCCCAACGACCATGCCAGAGGGTGAGCTGAGGCGTCGCTGCCTCTCAGGCGTTTGGTGCTGGGCAACTGGACAGCCTGGCCCTAATCTACCAGCGGACCGTGGCGTTCCTGGGGACGCACTGCGTGGGTCTCACCCTGCTGGTGCTGAGCCTGCCCACCCTGTTGGAGGCGGTGGGGGAGGACCCCCGTATCTGTGCAGAAGTTGGCGTCTTCTCCAGGGCGCTGCTCCCCGGGGTCTGGCTGGACATCCTGAACAGGTGATGCCTGCCGCTCGCTGCCAGACCATTCCCAATCTGGCCTTGCCGCTTTTTTATGTTGAGGGGGGTGTTCTTTTTTCAGTCAGTGTCACACTGTACCTCTTTGAGGGTGTCCATTCAAGCCTGATTCTGCACTGTGGCTTTCCCTAGCTTTGCCAACTACATGGCCTAAACAAAATCTCACACCTCTGGACATGCCTCACGGGTGAGCCTGCTTGTGAATAGAAAGCTGATGCACTCAAACCATGGTACAAAGTCTGCAAATTGTGATCTCGCTATCTACATCTCAATAACATAAGAGGACTCTGTGTGTGCAGGCCACTGAATAGGGTCTTGGTCGCCCAGAAGATCACCAAGCCCCAGGCAGTGGTCTCTTTCGCCTGCACGCTCTTGCACCTGCTCATCAACTGGCTGTTCGTGGACGCGTTTGGGTGGGGCCCAGCGGCTGTGGCGTGGGCAAACTCGCTGGCAAACCTGAACATGCTGCTGGGCATGCTGGCCTACGTGGTGCTCTATGGCAAGGGATACTGCATTTGGGGCAAGGGCGTCAGCTTGCAGGCCTTCAAGGTAAATCTGTCCCAAGACTTCTGCTTCTTTGGTCTACCCTCAAGACATGTCTCTTTCGTGTCATCTCCTCAAGAGGATGCCTTGAACTGGCTTGTTAGAATTGTCAGGAAAGCTGGCAAGCTGCAACCCAGCAAGAACATGCATACAAAGCCTTGTCAAGGACTCCAGGGATAAGAATTACGACCCTTGCAGCTTGAACCTGCCGCACGGATGCCTGGTCTTTTTTGCACTGCTTTCTTGCATGCGATGTCAATAAAGGAGGCTGAGGTGTCGGAGTGGCAGGACTGGAGGCCGTACGCCAGGATCGCCTACCCGGCCTGCTTCATGGAGTGCGCAGAGTCCTGGTGCTGGGGTAGCATGTCCGTGCTGGCAGGGCTGCTGCCCAACCCGGCACGAACCGTCTCCGCCCTCAGCATTGCATTCAGCCTGTTCACCGCCATGTTCTTCGTGTATCTCAGCCAGGGGCTGGCCTGCAGCACGAGGCAAGTTTTGATGCCCCTTTACTGCTTATGGCAGCTGTGCTGCTCTTTGTACTGCATATTGCTGAAAGGGCAGTGCCGATTTCGAAAAGGCTTCAGACTTGCAGACAAACATTTTCTCGGATATAGGTTTTGATTATGGCAAAGTATCAGCGCGGTGGAGATGTACTGTTCGAAGAGGGAATGCTGGCATGCTAGTGTTGACTCATGGCTTTGGTACCAGCACTGCAAAAAGGGCAGTTGCTTGGATATTAAAATACCAATGCTCCCAGAGCAAAATTATTCCTTCATGCTGCAGGGTTGGAAATAGTCTGGGAGCTGGGGATGCAAGACAGGCTCATGTGGCAATGCTGGCGGCCAGGAATTGGGTACCTGTGACTTGGTTGTTCTCGGCAGGCAAGCATACATCTAGCTTCTGTGCCTTGCTATTGCCGCCGTGATGTGCATAGCATAGACAATAATCATTTATGAAGGCGGCTCCTCCAGTGGTTTGATGATGGCACTGTTTGTGCTGCAGTGCTGTTCTCTGAGCCGCATATCAGGAAGGCCCTGGTGTGGCTCTACACAGACGGAACTGATCAGGTGAGAGCCGAGCCTGCTCCTGCTAAGTGACTAGGGAAATGAGTCTTGTGCCTCTGGGTGGTCTACAAGTTCTGAATTGAGAAATACAGTACAGCATCTTCTCCAGACGCTGATCGCTGCATGGGTGCAGGAGCTGGTGAGGCACATGCACAACCTGCTGTGGCTCATGGTGGTTCTCAATTTTTGGGATGGTCTCCAATGTGTTTTGACAGGCGTGATACAGGTCCGCACCCCGTAGGGTTCAGCCCATGTTTCTTGCCGCTGCAATCTCATCTTCATGCCTCACACCCTTTGTTGCATGCTGGAATTCAGTATGCCTGTGCCACCTCAGCATTTGTGACTTGCTGCGCCTTTGGTGCCTGACACTCGAGCGCCCTTTGCAGGGTCTGGGTCGCCAGGCAGTGGGTTTCCGCATAAACGTGGTGTGTTTTTATGTCATTGCCCTCCCGTCGGCTGGGTTGTTTGGATTCCTGCTGCACTGGGGTGTGGAGGGACTGTACTGTGGCCTGATCCTGGGAGCTGCCTCCCAAGCGGCGGCCTACACATATTACACCAGCTCAGTGAACTGGGAAGAGGAGGCGCAGAATGCGAGGTGCAGGGTCCAGGAGGTCGCGGCTTCTGCAGTGCCTCCCCCGTCAATTGCACCTGAACTGTAGCTCTCGTCTGTGGAGGGCGATGGAAGATGAGCAAATGAATGATCACTGAATCAGTGATCACTGGTCATCCGCCAGCTGTAGAGAGCAAAACAATTGGGGTACATTCTCCACCAGAGTCCATATTGGCATGATAGGCCAATAATTCTTTCTGCCTGATGGCAAACATGGTGAAGCTGTGCTGCCCTAGCCAAGGAGCTCTACAAGTACCAGCCATAGTGGCCAAGGATTGCATTCTTGGCCTGTATTTCTTTCCAGACAACTTACCTTTCCTACAATGAGTGTGTCAGGCATGCGATGCAGGCGATGCTATGACTGACATCATTGCAACTCTAGTGGAGGAACCATGTTAGATCAGGGCCGTTAAAGACACAGCAGATTTGCAGACTTTGCACTGTTATTGCAAAGTCAATACTTGTGTTAAGTATTCACATGTACCGTTTGACATTCACCAGGGAGCAGCATGCAGCTGTTGGTTTCCTGTAAGCAAGTTTTGTCTGTGACCATTCCTAACAGAACTTAGATTTGATTCCTGGGTGTAGGAATTGGTGGGTGGTCTCTCACTTGTAACAAGGAACGCCAGCCATATCCAGCCCTAAAACCACCTAGGTCTCTTTGCAGATCAAATCAACAACACAGCAACGAGCAACCCTCTATGCTGTGCCTCATCTATTCCACCATCTTGGGAGCGCAAGGCAGTGCTGCATCAAGTATCAGTACTTTCCAGCCCAAGTTCCGTTCTCTCTCTGCTCGTTCCACTTGTCCAGCCACTCTCCTGCAACCACACAAGGCATAGAGATGAGAATGCGGAAGAAAAATAGGGTCAAGCTGTATGCCTCTGCGCATCAGTCCTTGCGCAGCATTCCCCTTCCTTTGATTACCCCTCACTAAAGAATACTGTGTGATCTCGCAGAAGTTCTTCAAGGTTGGAAAGTGCCTGTACCTGGGCAAATGGACCTGTAGGCTCTCTGGTAGAACTTGCACTCGTCGTCGTCCTCGCTCTTCTGCTCCTTGCAGCGGTAGAACTCGTTGTACCGCGTGTAGCAGTTCCGCGCCTGGTTTGTGGTGGGGAATCGGGGATCGTAGGGGATGGACCTGACCTGTTCAGACAGATTCAATTCCTCAGCGTCAGCATATCAGCGCAAATCCGTACCAGCAGGCTGTTGATAGCTTATTGAAATGAGCAATGAGGCCTGCCCTGCCTGTGAAAGGACTCCTAGTCAGACATACACGAATAGGAGATGCCCCAATGCACTGCCATAACTCCCCCATCTGGACCTCGGGATGAGTCCCTTACGTGGGGTATCGCAAGCTGATGGGGATGCACTGTCCAGGATTTGCCAATGTCTTGGGCTTCGCCTCCTCCTGCTCTGCCCGCTCCTACAGATCCCCTTCGCACATGCCAAACCATCCCCCATCGTCACTGTAATTGGAGGAGATGGAGAGGAATTTAAAGCCTACCTTTATCTCGAGTTTGGGCTCCTCCTCCTCTTCCTCCTCCTCTTGGGGCTCCTCCTCCTGCGCCTCCTCTGCGTCCTCCTGCTCCTCGACCTGCTTGGCCGCCTGGGTGGCCTTCACCACGCCGTCAGACTCATGCGTGCCAGCCTCCTCCTCCTGCACCACAGCTCGCCTGTCAGTTTTCAATGGCCTGTGCTCTGTCGTATGGGAGCCTTGTACTTCTTGATGGGCTCGCAGGCCGGGGTGCAGGCGCTAAGACCGGGGCTAGGTCGTCCTGCCTGCCAGTCCTTGTGGCTAGTACAAGCAGTTCGTGTCAGGCTCTCACAGCTCCTGCTTTTGAAAAGACAGCACGTGGTTTTAAATGAGCCCAGGAGACCCAGGTTAGTATTCTAGGTGCTTGTGATTGTACAAGACCACATTTTTCTGCGTGATTCTTGCAAGCATATTATTGGCAATCCCCATCACCCCCAATTCAATCTCAAACGCATGATCCGCCAGCTATACTGCCAGGCATGCTCGTGCAAATCAGCTACTTACCTTCACTAGGGTCTCCTTTGGCTTGGTCGGTTCAGCACTGTCCTCACTCTTGCAATAGCTCACGTTGTTCCCCATCTTCCGGCTCCTCTTTGAGCCTCTCTGCAGTGGCAAATGTGGCAGTGACAAGTTCTTGGATGACTCAGATTTACAGGGCTCGGCTCGTCCTTTCGCATCGTTCATCAGATCCAAATTTCCACCACAGCAAGGCACAATCAACTCGTCGAGTTTGCAAAGGGCCAGCGCCGAGGAGCTTGGGGCAAAGCTAGGTGGGTGGGAAGCCCTTCCAGGATGAGCCACTCTCAAGATCACCAGGCAGAGAGCCTCGAGCAGGCAGCGCAACCTCAGCTGTGCGCAAATGGATGCGGCTTCTTCGCGTGAGTCTCCGACCCGCCCGCAGGACTTCAGGCTCCAGAATCCCACCCGATATTACAAGAGCACGTCCTGCTGTCTTTCTGCATAGCAAAGCTTTTCTGCGTCGATTGCACGGGTCCTTCTTGTTCTTCTGCTGGCCAAAACGCTTGCCAAAATTTGTGTTCTATCGGGTGACTTGCACTCATCCTCACGAACTTCCTCTCTACGCCCCCTTGCAGGAACCCCACGTACAACAATCTGTGCTCCAAATGCTTCACGGAAGAGAAGATGGCTGCCGAACGCAAGGCTAGCGCAACAGCAGCATTCTCGGACGTTCACAAGCAGCCAGCCCCCCCGTCCTTGCCCCTGCCGCTTTCTCCCACCAGGGAAAGGACGCCTGAAACGGTGCAGCCCGTGCCTGAGCCAGCGGTCAGTTCAGGGGGCGCGACAAGCGTGGACAAAGCCTCCGACGAGATGTTCCAGAGGCCTGTGCAGCTCCGGCCGGGCCGCTGCATGACTTGCAACAAGAAGGTGATCCACTGAAGGAAATGTAGTTCGAGGGGCGGAAACTGGTTTCTAGCTGAAACACATGACTCCCTCGGAAATCCTAGCAACGGTTTCTACTTCCTGATTGGCACCTTCAGCCAGCGAATTGTGGGTATTGGAGGAACAAGAGGAGCTGCTGTTCATGACTATGTCCTTCTTTCTTCACCAAGCAGACCTATATTTGACTGGCCATATCTGAGCAGCACTGCTTTACCAATCCTATCAATCATGGATTAGGGCAGCGAGTGAGCTCGTAGTTGTACATACTCTGCGTGAGACTGCTGGACCGGTTTATCACGGGAACACTTACTGGTGAAAGTCCACCTCAATTTACCCAGAAAATTCCCTCCTAAGAAAGTCGTCGCACAGGTCGCCCAGCATTCACACAAGAGACACAGCATCAACACCATCTCCAGTCGATGGCTCTACACTCTTTGGAAAAGGAACAGAATACATGGGCCGCACCATGAATTTGACTGGCTATGCAGGTGGGACTGACGGGCTTCAAGTGCCGATGCGAGTATGTGTTCTGCGGGGCGCATCGGCTCGCGGAGGCCCACAACTGCGACTTTGACTACAAGACAGTGGGCAGGCAGCAGCTGGCAGAGAGCAACCCCCTCATCCAGGCTGCAAAGATGGACAAGCTGTGACGAGCGAAGGGGTGCGATGCACCTGGAGTGGGCTCTAGGCGCCCGGTCCAGGACAAAAGCTTTGGAGGGAACAAGATCACGGGGTCAGCATAGGACTTGCTCGCATGAAGCGTGTTCGATAGGCATATGGCCTTCAAGATGTCAAGCTGCGGATAGATATGGTGGGATGGCCCCATGAAACCTTCTGACAAAGGTGTATGTACATTAGCATGTGGAGTCAAGAGTGCCTGCAAGCGAGGAGCTCTGCCCTGGTTCAAGCTAGCTGGGTGTGTGCACTGAATTACCGCCATGGCGCCAGGATGACTTCACCCTGTCCATTTTATTCTGGACGATACCTTGAAGCTTGTGAGAGGTCCAGGTATGTTTTGCATGTGTAGTAGATAGCGATCTTGCAAATTTAGCTCTGTGATTGTTTCTAGCGAAGACACAGCCCAAAGTGCAGCTACTTCCCCCCAGCCCAAGGGCAATTCATCATCAAATTTACACAAGGCATATTGCACAATCCCAACCTCAGGGTCGGATGACAATCTACAACACCGTCGCGGTTCCCACGACATCAACCGGAGTCATGCTGCCCAGGTCATGGTGCATCGAGCAGGATCTGAGGCTGCCGCATTTCACTCCTCTCCTGCGGCTGAGCTGGCTGACGAGCCTGGTCGTTTCAAGGAGGTCTTGGGGATGGGGGGCGGCCTCCAAACATCTGCAACCCACAAGGAGGTTCGTCGGGGGTGCAACATGCAAGAATTGTTTCACAGATGCAGTCTATAGAATGCGAATTCAAAGCACGAGCCATCAAGGTCACTCGGGTAGTCAAGTGCACACCTGCTTTGCCTGTCGTCGAAGAGCCACCAGCTTGTTTCCCTGCCTCAAAGGGCAACGCATCTCCTGCATGCAAGGCCGCCTTCAGTGATCGCCTCCCGCCTCGGCATTGCCGCACCCAAAGACAGCATCGCTGCACCTTTTTGTGCAACCAAACGCTTCCCTGTGCGGTCTTGAACTCACCATTCAGGGTGGAGGAACCGGTGCGCTCCCAGGGCTTTGCTCGTGGCTGCGTGCGGGTGCTTGGCGGTGGCTGGCTGGGGTTGGGTGGCTGGTCGTTTATGTCGGTCCGCACGTTTGGCGGGGTCTCCCCCCTCTCCAGCATCTCCAGAACCTGCCACATGCTTGTTTTGTCGACTTTGAAGGAAACAAGAATCCGTGCAAGTAAAAACGTGACACATTCACTAAGCGATTCGAGGATTGACAAGAATGCACTTGTACCACATGGTCAAGTCGAGAGGCTGATCCGCAAGGCCTACCTCCATGTAGGAGGGGGGGTGGGGTGGCTCTGCTGGGGCCTCCTCCGGCTTCCTCTCCTGCATGTGGGGCGCCCGGGAGGCAGGCGGAGACACCACTTGCTGGAGGGAAGCCGTCCCGTTTGGTCCTGCATCATGTCCCTCTCAGTGGCCACTTTTGCAGGCAAAAAATATGTAGTTGGAGGGTGCCTAGATTGGGAGAGAAATTTTGGGCTTCAATTTTCATCTGCCAATGGAGGTGGTCCATGTGCAGCCGGGGGGTGATGAGGCGATGGTCAGTGTTGGTGGTTAAAGCCACTGTGGGTCACATTCATGATATGGCTGAGAGGCAGAAAGATGCTTGAATTGGTCTTTTAAAGGAGGTGTGACTGGAGGTGATGTACTAGGGCTTGTGCTATTTGAATCTCACGAGGGACAGCTTTTACCTGAAGAGCGGCGAGGGGAGGAGGGAGCTTGGGTGGCAATGGGTGCCGCTGCTTGCATGCGCTCGGGCTGGCGCTCTGACAGGTGCTCCTTCAGGAATGTCTTCAGTTCCCGAAGCTCATCCTTCAAGCCGGCATCACCATCAGCCGCATCCCTCCCATCGAACCTGTGCAAACAAGGAAATGCTCAGAAGCAGTCTCCTGTGCTAGGTGAGACACTGCTTGCAGTCTGCCGAGAACAGTCATGGTTCATCTGCAACTGTACATGAGGCTCTCTGAGCACTGTATAAACCTACACAACGATTTGGAAGAAGTGTCTGTGGAGTCAACAAGCTTGCTTAGAAACATGAATTCTGAATTTTTCCAAAAGGGGGGGAGGGGCCAGTGAAGGAAAAGAAGGCTGCATTTCTGACGATACAAGGCGCAGCAAGCTTGCTTTGCAGAAACAGCTCTGCCCAGCAGAAGCAGATTAACCATGCCTGCTCACCAGAATCCTATTGTCATCCAAAAATCCAAATCCGGAAGATCACGGCTTGGCAGACCCAGTGATCAGCAGCATCGAAGCCTCACTCGCCCAAAGTGGAGGCGAAGGCGTGCAGCTCAGCCCTGAGGTCCGAGACGCTGATCCCAGCCTCTGGGGGCGGGGACGCCTCGCCCGCGGTCTTGCTCAGCTCAGCCACCATGCCCTTCAAGCTCTCCACCGTGGCTTTGAGCTCGCTCGTCTGTCACACCACATCGCACATTTCATCTCCACTTCCAGCCGCGTCGTCTTCTCGAGAATGCACACACACCAACCCAAAATTGCAACTCCATCACAATTTTCGCTTCAACAGCACATGCCTGACGACCTTGCTCTGAGAATTGCGCCATCACTGGGATTGGCATGCATTCCTGGCGTGCAGTTCCAGTGTCTTGCTGATCGAAGTGATTGGAATATCCCATCATGAATGCATTAACACAGAGCTCTGTATTGGAGTATCCGACAGAGGGATAATATGACCTCATCCAGGCGACCAATCCTGTAGACAACTTCCCTATTTGAGTCTTTGTCGAAACCTGGAAGGAAGCCGCCATGATCCTTATCCTTGCAGCCTCTGTCACATTTTCCTGAAGGACTGTCTCAATCTGGTACTGCAGAGGATCTCTCAGACGAAGCCACACTGTACCTGGGACTGTATGGCAACGGCCACCACGTCTGCGGTGCGCCGGTCCTCGTCGCGCTGCTTGGCCTGCTCCGGCGACTCATCGATGCCATACAGCCTGCGGTACGCCTTGGCCGCGTACGGGCCGATCAGCTGCTTCAGGGCGTACGCGCCCGCAGCCACCACGCTGGCGCCAATCACCACCTGCACCCCACACACAGCATTGCAAGGATTCCTTCCTTTTAGGTCCCGCAAGGGCCTGGTCTGTGCTGCAAGTTGCATGTTGTGCATGCAAGGAGAGCTGAAAAGCTTGCATATTTCTGCCACTTCATTCTTGTTCGAATGTCCTGTCCACCTAAATACGTTGGGAACAGGTGATTGTCCCATACAGGGGTCTAAGAACTGGGAGGATGCCAAGCCAATGTGCTCCCACCCCCCTTCAGGATGTGAGTGGCTGAAAAGCTGTGTGATGAAACAAGACAGTACGCACAATTGTAAAAGGTCTGCAGGAAGGTGGTGCAGACTAAGGGAGAACCGCCAAAGCCCTGTAGACTTACATCAAACCATACATAAGCACCAGATTCGTAGGTGCCTTGCCTGTGTCCAGCGAACGGCCTGCGGGTGCTGTTGCAGCTGCTGCTGCACCAACTGGCTGGGCTGTATGGCAGAAAGGGTCCCCTGTTTTGCCACAGCATATGGCTGGCTCGCCGGGGCGCTGGCCTGCACCTGTTTGTCCCCTCCAGGGGCGGCTGCAAAGCGACAGAGGAACCACTCCTCAGCAAATGGATATTCGGCTGGAGGCACAAGCGGACAATATGCAGTTCCCGCCGGCAAAGATAGGGCACAGGAATGGTCACCTGCTCCAGAATCTGGTGCCCTTTTGAACGCCTCCTCGATCTCTGCACCTGTCAGTCCCTTCTTCTCCAGAAAGCTGACCTTGGATTCCTTGCTGGAGCCCCTCACCTGAGGGCATGCTTCTTCTTACAAGATTGCGCATCAAAAAGGGGCAACAAGAGATTGCAAATCGGCAATATGCCCTAAATATGCGCAAATATATATCATTCTTAATCTTCTCACCTTGGGGTGGTTTAGAAACGAGACTGCATTCTGAACCTGGTCCTCCCTCAAGGCTGCAGGTGCTTCTGTTGGCAAGGTCTGGGTTGCTGCCAAATCATCCGCGACTTCAGAAGGATTTTGAGGGAGGACGTTGTCTTCAGTCAAAACACCTTCTTCATCACCACTGCCCATGCTTCCGAAATATTCCAGTGGGCGCTCTTATTCACATGCACAATCACCTCTCCATCATGATTCTCATTGGCGCCTTCTGCGATTGCAAATCAGAACATTGCCCTGCACAACAGAAGTGTTGAGTCAGCATGACTGGCTTTCTACTTTCAGCAAACCGGTACAGAGCTAGCATTATAGCCATCCCACAGGTGCTCTACAATGGATTGTGGCTGATTGATACAAGCCAACTCGCGAAGGTATTATCAGAGGCACAGATGGGGTGGTCAAGGGTGGCCTCTTCGCTGCTCTTGCTGCTTGCAGCCTATGCAATTGGCGCACAAGCAGACTATCTGATCGGTGTAGGTGAGTGGCTCGAATATCTATTAAATGCATTCATAGTACGGTAAGTATGGGAATGTGCATGTTACCTTGGTGTTGGAAACGAATGAATCAAGCAAGTCCATCTTCAAATGGGCATTGGATGTGCAGGCAAAGCGGACATCACAGGCCCAGCTGCGGATGTCAACCTCATGGTGAGCACACAGAGAGCTTCCAGCACTTTTTTGTGCGAACCTCCACAGAAGTGATGGGCGTCCTTCCCTGCTGAGTGCTCTGCATCAAGTCCTGCAACGATGCAGGGGTATGCAAATCCGGGGCAGTTGGCGGGAGGGATGCACACGCGGCTGTACGCCAGAGCCTATCTTGTGGCAGATCCTGATGACGACAGGTGTGCACTTTGACTGACAGCTGACATCTCTGCTCTTGGAAGACCTGCCAATGCAAGTGCCAAGAGATGGGTGAAGCTCGTGAAATTCATAGCTGACCTTTCTGCCCTTGAAAGACCTGCAACTGCAAGTGCTGACAGACATGGAAGCTCACGGGGTCGCGTGTCTGGTGCAGCAAGAGGTTCATATTCGTCAACACAGACGCCTGCATGGCTGCCCAAGGCGTCACCCTCGGCGTGTTTGAGAAGCTCAAGGTAGGGCCATGCCTCCCTTGATCAACACAAGCCAAATCTCGTCACCTGCGCGGACTGATGCAATCCAATGCTACCGGACTGGCCCACACCTTGAGGAACCCTGGTGATGCAGGCATTGTATGGGGGCCTCTACACGGAGCAGAATGTGGCCATCAGCGGGATCCACACCCACTCCGGCCCGGGAGGCTACCTGCAGTTCGTCCTCTACGACATCACGTCCCTGGGCTTCGTGCCTCAGAGCTACGATGCCCTGGTCTACGGGATCCTGGAGGCAAGGATCTTCATGCTTGCCATGCCCAAACTGCTGGCCCACAGCAATCCTTGTCCAGTAAAACCTCGGCAAACTCTGACATTCACTAAGGCCACACCACTTTTCCATCATATTCGAAGTCTGCTCCCACACAACCCTAAACCCTACACGCTGCAAGGCGACGCAGTGTCATAAGCTCGATGACTTAAATCTAAGACTGGTATTCCTTTCTGGCTGCAGAGCATTCACAGGGCGCACAACAGCGTGAGGCCGGGTAGCCTGGAGTTCGCCTTTGGGGAGCTGCTGGGGGCCAACATCAACCGCAGCCCCACCTCCTACCTGAAGAACCCCGCCGAGGAACGGGCGCGCTATGAGCACGATGTGGACAAAGAGATGACCCTGGTCAAGGTCATTGATCTGGAAAGCGGCAGGTGCTCTCACCTCCCCCCCTCCCCTCACCCG
The DNA here is from genome assembly GCA_004335615.1 of Chloroidium sp. JM. Taxonomy (NCBI): domain Eukaryota; kingdom Viridiplantae; phylum Chlorophyta; class Trebouxiophyceae; order Watanabeales; family Watanabeaceae; genus Chloroidium; species Chloroidium sp. JM. The sequence continues at coordinate 1,609,264 of QAXI01000449.1, read as the reverse complement.
GTTTCTCTTCCTGATCTTGTCGTCTTGCGAGCACTGTGCTGCAAACGGAGCATTAACACCAGAAGGAAGAGCTTGTAAATGCCAAAGGAGAATGGAACACCCTCTCAGCACGGTTGATCACAATCTGAAGAGCGATGTGGCACTTATGCAGGGGCAGGGGCTCCGTTTCGTGGTTCCCGGTGCACTGCACGTCCATCAACAACACCAACACGCTGGTCTCGGGCGACAACAAGGGCGTGGCGGCGCAGCTGATGGAGAAGTGGGCCTCCGCCGGGGGCAACGTCAGCCAGGGGGAGTTCGTGGGGGCGTTCGCCCAGGCCAACGTGGGGGACACCTCGCCAAACACGCAGGGAGCCTTCTGCCTGGACACAGGTGTATATACTCCCTCCTCAAATCTCCTGCTGAGTGAGGAGAGGAGTCCTTGTTACTCAATCCAGTGTCACGCAATGACGCCTATCAAAGTACAGCAGAGAGCCCTGGTGCCAGAACCCCCCAAGCTCTTATGAGTCCTGCTTCCTCAAACGTTGCACCAGCTGTCATCAATCAATGTACAGCCAGTACTCAAGCTTTTTCAAGGAGGCATCAATGCCAGCGGCAAGGAAAAGTGGAGGGCGTCATTTGTTGGACAACAGAAAGTGTAGCCAGTTTTCTGAAAGCAGGCATGCTGGGCTGCAGGGAAGCCGTGCAGTGCGGACCAGAGCCTCTGCAATGGGCGCAACGAGATGTGCATCGGGCGGGGCCCGGAGTGGGACGCAGACGACCATGGGTACAAGAGCAACCTGGTGATCGCCACTAAGCAGTTCGAGCGGGCGCAGAGCCTGTGGAGCGGCAACGCCACCACCGTCCAAGGCACGTCTACCTTCCAGTCCGCCTGACTTGTGCCATGCTGCTGCCATCCCCTGCCAAATAGCATGTGTTTCGAGGGGGCTGTCTTGCTTTATCCTTATTGAGTGGGTGTGTGTCTGTGAGTGTCATCAAAGATGCACTTCGCTCCGACCTGATTTGCGGTAGAGAGGGTTTTGAGTGTTGGGAATGTTGATCAGGATGTCGATAGGCCTAGGCTGGGTGCAGGCGGGGTGAGCTACCGGCACAAGTTTGTGGACATGACAAAGGTGGTAGTGGAGGAGTCCAATTTCACCAGGGCTGGCAAGACTTGCCCGGCTGCCATGGGCTTCAGCTTTGCGGCCGGCACAACTGATGGCAAGCCCCACATCCTACGTCTATCCCGCTTACAGCAGTCCGCAGATGCGTCCCCCAATGCCGGTGCACCGACGGGATAGCTTAACTCCCCTGAAGGCCAGCATGGTTGCGGCTCGCGGCAACCTTTGCAAGCAATTCTGTTCCTGGGGCAAGAGGGACTGGCGCTGTGCGTTCAGCCACATAGCTCCAACGGCTTTTTCAACTTCCGACAGGCTGTCTTAATGATCATCTTGTCTGGGACTTGCTTTTTCTTACAGAAGCAAGTCGATGTGTCCACTCATTCTCCAGACTCCACCTGCAAATCTCCCGGCCACCACCCAGGATTCGGCGTGCTGCAGGTCCTGGGGCGTTCGACTTCAAGCAGGGGGACACCAAGGGTGGCTTCTTCTGGCGGGCGGTGGGCCAATTCCTGGCCAAGCCTGACCAGACGCAGATCGACTGTCAAGCACCCAAACCCATCCTGTTAGATACTGGAGAGGCCACACTGCCCTATGCCTGGTAATATTCCTCCCCATGCACCACGGCATTTGCCTCCAGCGTGAAGCAACCATGCCAGAGCACTTCCCATACTCATGGAATAGACCTGAGTTCATCTTTATGCAGCACAATTGCCACAGAGCAATTGGGACAGAAGGTCCAAAAGATCCGCTGAGACCAAGGCAGGCGGCAGGATGCCTTGAGCAGGAAGAACAGCAGGACAGTGGTCGCTGGCTTAGCGGCTTGATTTCCTCAGAGGTAGAATCTGTGAGTGCGGCAGTGATCCGTGAAACGGGGGTTCCTCCCGCCCGGTGGTAGGTGGTGAACAACGTGCAAATTGTGTGGTGGCGTGCAGGCAGCCCAGCATCGTTGACGTGCAGATCCTGCGGGTGGGCCAGCTGGTCATTCTGTGCGTGCCGGGCGAGTTCACCACCATGGCGGGTCGCAGGCTCAGGGACGCCGTCGCAGACAAGGTGCCGATTTCTTTTTTCATCGCCTTTTTAGCCATACATGCTATGCTTCCACCCTTCTGGCAATGCATTCCATGCTTCCGCTGACAGTGCCACTTGCACTTGAGACTGCCGACTCAAGCGTGACGCTCATGGGTGCATCTGATTGAATGGGTCGTGTGGGAAGGGGAATGTATCATGTCCTCTCCAATCGCATCTACATTGCCTCAAGCAGGGATGCATGCACCTCCCCCAAAATTCATGGGATGCTTGGTGCGGTGATGAAGCACCTGGGCTCAATATGGGCTTGTGGCACCTATACCTAGACTTGACATTGCATGAGTAGGTGGGGGGACGCTGGGGCGAGCTGCACTTGGTGGTGGCGGGTCTGACAAACACGTATTCCGGCTATGTCACCACGTGGGAGGAGTACCAGGAGCAGAGGTTCGAGGCGGCCGCGACGGCGTACGGCCCTCACACCCTGGATGCCTATGTCCAGGTAGACGGCAAAACCCCCCGCTGATCACCCTCTGCCTGTGTCTCGGTAGGTGGGAGGCGCTTGGGGGGAGGGCCTGCGGGTGGTGATAGCCGGGCTGACAAACACGTACAGCAGCTACATCACGACGCGCGAGGAGTACGGGGCGCAGAGATACGAGGGTGCCAGCACCATCTTCGGGCCCAGCACCCTGGATGCCTACATCCAGGCAGAGCTCTGCCACACTTTTCCCTTCTACCTCACATCCCCCAAACCTCTCCATCTGTTGCTTGCAGCAGACAAGCCGGGGTAGCCACCGATCTTCCAAATGGGACCTGGTCCTGAGAGGAATTGGCTCTTGATCCAGCCAAATCGAGCCTTTCTTTCAAGCCCTGCTGGTGAGAGTGCAAATGTAGCTGATAGGGTAGTCCAACAAAGGGTAGTCCAACAAAATACCGGATGGGTTGCAGGAGTTCAGAAAGCTGGCCGGAGAGATGGTGAATAATGCCCCTGTCGAGACAGGCCCCCGCCCAGCCAACCTCATCAGCAAGCAGCTGTCTCTGCTGCCTGGCATCGTGGTCGACTTTGCACCCCCCGGTAATGATACAAAATCCACTATGTACAGTCGTGGCTCTTCCAATTACCTAGCTGTTTAAATCGTGAGTGGCAAGGACTCGAGCTTGGCTTGCCCATGCAGGCTCTCGATTTGGAGGCGTGAGGAAGGACGTGGCCAAGAAGAGCTTCGATGTGGGGGAGACCGTGAGCGTAGAGTTCCAGTCGGCCTGCCCCCGCAACAACCTGCGCACGGGGGGCACCTTCCTCACCGTGGAGAGGCTGTCGGAGGACAACGGCAGCTGGGAAGTGGTGAGCATGATCTTCTTCTTGTTGTGGCATACCCCGGAAAGTCCCTCCATGGGCGGCAGGATCTGTTCTTTTTGCAGCACAGAGCTCGCCTCTGATCCGTTGATCCCTGAGAGAACTCTGTTTTTATTGTATTGCTTGTCTGTCAGGGAAGCCATCAGGCGTTAGTCTGAAGAGGGTCGTCCTTAAGAGGCCTTCTACTTGCACATTCCACAAGCAGTCACTTGTTGACCAGCTCGCTTTCTGCTTGCAGTTGTACACGGACAACGACATCAGCACGAAGTTCCACTGGCGGCGGCCGTTCATGCTGTCCCCCACATCTCAAGCCACCATCACCTGGGAGATACCGGAGGACGCCACCGATGGCACGTACCGCATCCGGCATTTCGGAGATCACAAACAGGCACGTTTTGCTTCATAGCTTTGGCCTGAATGCATTCGGCACATAACTAAGATTTTCAGAGAAGTGTCTTTCGCTTAAAACTTATTGAGAAATCCAACGAGAAGCCTTCAAATTCCCTGCAGGTGTTCGGAGGCACTGGCAGCTTCCAGGGCACCTCCAGTACTTTCACGGTGGGCAGGGCTGCGGCAGGCAGGAGGATGGCCTCGTGGGCAGCCCGACTGTGGGCCAGGGTGTACACTAGTGTACTGGGATTTTAGCAAGCGTTCCCTGCTCCCAGTGGAGGCCCCACCTGTGCCTGGGGCAGCTGATCTTCAGTGCTTTTCATTGCGAAATAAGCAATGCTTCCTGTTTACATTTTCAAATTGATTTCAACAAAGATCATACGTACCTAGTGTAGAAATCCTTGCAAAACTTGCAGACGGTCCCCCACGTTATAAGTGACAGGTTGGACTCTTAAAACTCATGCCCCTGCGCAACTCTATCCGAGCCACATCTCGCACCAGCGATTTTTGGAGATCAGCCGCTTCGACGCCAGAACAGTAGCCATGATGAGCCAGCAGGTTATCCTCCGCCCCAGCAAGGCTTTCGGTGGAAATGTGAGAGGTTTGGAGAAGCCAGTCATGGTGCAGCAGAGGAAAGCTGCCAGGTCCGCAACGGCCATGGCGACTGCTGCTCTTGACGAGGTCCCCACTCCGGAGAAGAGGGTAAGCGCGCCCTTAAAACGGCAGAGCAGCTCAGCATCAGGGATGCAGGTCACGGTCAGGCAGCAGGCATATCATGGAGGGCGAAGTACGTTATCGTGGGAGCAAGTTCTCGTGGTCGCTGTCCCTGTGATGATCTTGGAGTTTGCGGCGAAATCGGCGTGAGTGGTTTGGTACATCTGACTAGGGGGTTTGGTGGCTAAGAGTGGAGACACTCCAAGAAATAATGCGTGAGGTGCAAATGTCATTCTCAGATTACTCTGAACAGATTGGGAGTGTATCAGGCCCAGCTAGGCAGAAGACTGTTCTGCTCGCCTGAAGCTATGGACAGCCAGCAACCAGAAGGCACAATTGCATTTCGGGCTGCTGAGGTCTTCGTTTGTTGCAGACCATCATGAACCTGCTGCTGCTGGGAGCTATCGGCCTGCCAGTGACGGCAATGGCTGTGTGAGCACCTCACCCTCTTCTGCTCTTGGCAATCCAGAAACTGTGCAAGCTCAGTGCCTGGCAAATTGCAAACTTTTTCCTTGTGTCCTATGCGGACCTGTTATTATCTGATATTATTTGGGACCGCCAGATGTTGTTTGCACCTGGTGGGCTCCTGTTTGATTGCTGAGGTCATTTTCTGGTGCAGGCCTTACATTGGCTTCTTCGTCCCCCCCAAGTAAGCCCCCGCATTATGAACATCATGCTGATGTTGTGCTCGTAGCCTCCAAGAGCAGCAGAGCTGTGGAGGGGGAGATGGCTTGATGGAGGATTCTTGTCCTTTGCAGCAATTTCGTCGATAGATGATGTGACTGCTTGCCATGGCACTGCAAGGGCTCTGTCGTTCCGGGAAACAAGCTGGGGAGCCGGAGATCTTTTTCGGTGGTCTGCTCTTCACACAAGATGGGGATGTCTAAGTGGCATGGCTTTGCGCAGGGCCGCTGGAGGTGGTGATGCCCTCCCCGCCCTGGATGCCGACGGTAACGCCGTGACTGCCAGCAAGTGGCTGGCAAAGCACCCCGCTGGCGACAGGAACCTGGTCCAGGGGCTGAAGAGCGATGCCACCTACCTCATCGGTGAGCACGTTGCCTAATCCCTCATTGCGCTTGACAAGCTTTGCTGGATCACAAATTGGTGATCGACACTGGAAAACGCCTCATTGCTGGAGGATATGAGTCTGGAGCAGCTCAGATGTCAAGCAAGTGGATGGGCTTTGGGGGCCGAACACTGAGACTCGCTGTGGCGTGCAGTCACTGAAGACTCGCAGATCGAGAAGTACGGCCTCAACGCTGTGTGCACTCACCTGGGATGCGTCGTAAGTTCCTTTTCACCCTGCAATGTCCTCCTTTTCCATGCTGGTCCTGTAGGAGGGAGCGAAAGCTCATATTGGCAACACGGGAATCGATATGGATGACAGGTTGTCGCTGGCGCGGAGGGGAAAGGGGGGGGGGACCAGTTGTTGCTGAAGGGTGTGACACACACATCACCCAGGCGGGTGATGGTCTCTGCAGGTGCAGCTTGCATGCAGTCTGTGGGGTTGATGATGCCACCCACCTGCAGAAAGGCAAGTCCTTGTTGCCGTCCAAAATTATTTGCTGCTCAACGAAGTCCCTGCTCTAGGCTTTTCCAAGAAATGATAACATCAATTTAGAGGCAAATTTCCTCCTCGAGGATGATTGGAAAGCTCACGGCAGGCGAGAAACCGGACGTCCCGGTGTAGATGAAGTCCTTGATGTGTGAGGCGCAGTTCAGCAGCTCCATTGTGCACATGGCTGCGTTCTGGGCGTTGATTCCGGAGGAAACCACCGTCACGTTTTGACCCAGCATTGTGCCGTAGGCACGGCTCACGCAGATGGTCTGCCCACTGGGCACGATTGTGGCATTCTGCAAATGCACGCTTGAAACTCAATCCTCTTGCCAAAGGAAGGTTGCAGGGCAGTGGCCTGCCTTACAGGGCCAGGGAGGATGCTGTTCCAATGGGAGCAACATAGAGCGAAATTTGGCAAGGAATCTGGCGCATGAAGTCCCTGTGGAGCACAATACTTGCCTCGAGGTTCTCGTTGTAGTACTTCGCCTCAGCACTTCCGGAGAAGTCTCCTGGATCTGCCACCATCAAGACTGTGGTGTTGTACCCCCCAACCAGTGATGTGCAAGTGGCATCATCAAATTTGGCCTGGCCGCTGCGACACAGCCAGACTTCAGCATTCTTCATTGGCTTTCAATTTGCCAAGACTGGAGTGCAAGAAGCTCAGCATATGCCGATGTTGCAAGGAAAGTGAGGTACCTGACGCAGGATGTGGTTGCAATGAGTGCGCAGGACACAAGAATACACCTCAAGGACGCCATGCTCTGCCCTGAAAGCCTGTTGGAGACCTGGATCGCAGGGGTCAGAGCGCTGAGTACAAGCAAGCGATGTTAACCAGCACATGCGGCTGTACGCATGCAAGAAGGCGTCGAAGCCCGTTACGTTCTTGAAGCCGTTCCACGTGCATGCGAAAGATCAAAATGTCAATCACGATGGGGGCGCAGATCGATGATTGAACAAGAATTGAGTCGATGGATCTTTGAGCATTTTACAGACAGGCATATGGCGGAGAATGACTACGAAAAGTGACCTACTGGTGGTACTTCTAAGGACGGTACGCAATGCAGCCGACGTCAATGATCAGGTTCCCTAGGATAAGTAAGAGCTGCTTTCGCCTGCAGGTGCAGTGTATCTTGGTACTACCGGCGAAATTTGTCAAGTGTTAGAGACGCTTAATAAGGCGCAGGGATCTTCCCCCCCTTTGACTTCCTCCTTACCACCAAACCCCTGTGCTATTCACCACTTCCCCAATTTTCTCACTGCCCAGCTGCAGCAATGTGCTTCAAAGTCAATGACATTGCTCCAGGCCTCAGGGATGAGCTTTGCGTCTCCAAAACCTGCAGCTGCTGCTCCAGAACCTGCACAGCAAACGGGCTGCGATCCATGTGCAGGGCTGATACTTGGACATAATCCTAGCAGCAAGGGACGGGTAAGATAGCAGGCTTTTGCCATCAGATAATTACCTCATTCTTCCACTCCAAGCTCTTGATCCGCTGCTCCGCCACTGCCAGCCGCCCCCTGTTGGTCTTCAGCTGGGTCAGGGCGGTCTCGTACCCCTTGGTCCTCACGCTCATCTCCTCAGCCTGCTTCTGCGCCTGTGCGTTCACATGCCAACTTCACACCTCTAGCAAGATGGAAATGCTGAGACTTCGTTCCTGAGTCCCATTTCAGGGCCTGGTCATGGTGGGCGACGACAAAACAGCCTGGAAATTGCAAGCAGCACAAATTTTCTTTTCAGGAACAAGAAAAGACCGACCAGGGCCAGGGGCTCAATGAGGCGCTTGTTCTCTTGGGCCAGCTCGAAGGTGAGGGCCTCCGCGGCTGTCTCGCGGCGGTTGAACTCGGCCGCGTCGGCCTTGAGGGCCTTGATCAGGTCCAGGGTGTTGGCTGTGATGTCGTTGAAGTAGGCCCGCATCTCCTCGTACGCCTTGGCGTGCTCCTTCACCAGGGCCTGCTCCACCGTGAAAACGATCTTTGGTGGTCAGCAACACTTTTGAGGTGACAAAGTGACTCTATCATACATTGATGACCCATCCACTTCAAGATAATCTGTCCTAGGCAAAAAGGGTATGACAAGATCAGCATTACAGAATCATTGTTGCTGTGTGCCGTCTTGTCATGCTGTGGTACTGGTTCATGATTTGGAAAACATCAGCCTGCTCATTTGAAAGCCATTGCACAATGCTGCGCATGGCACAAACCCGACATCCACCGTACAATGCATGGGGGTCCAGTAGCTTGGCATTAAGTCATCTTGTATGGACTGAACAGCATGAGGGCACCAGAAGGGGGGTGGGGGCGGCGTGCCAACTGTGAGCCAAGGCCGCACACAGTCCTACAACCTACTTTTGGCGCATCGCAATAGCCCAGAACACCCTGTGGCGTGGCTCAGAACAGAGATTATGGTAGGGCTCTGACAAGCTGTGCCCGAATATCATGTGGTCCCCAGTTTATCCAAAGTATCAATTGCTATAGAGTGCAGAACATAACATTTGGTTCTCGAATCTTACCGGAGGGCTTGCTTTTCCTGGACAGAAAGCATGTAGCCACTTGCTGTGGCCGCTGAGCCTTTCTCACCCAGGAATTCGAAGATATCCACTACGCTTCAAAACCAAATGTTGTGTTCTGAAGTTTTGAATATCTCAAGTCCCAACCAACTACCGCGACTTGAAAGGTGTCTGCCATGATGTGTCCCTTCATGTGTCTGAGGGAGGGGAGGCAGAGCATTGCGCCCCCCCCCCCCCCCTGTGTCCCCCCCCCAGGACACACACACCTGGATCTCGGCCGCCTTGGCCTCCTCGATGGCCTGCACCTCCGCCTTGCGCCGCTTGTCCGCCTCCTGTTGCATGCTGCCCAGCCTGGCGTTGTACACCCCCGCCAGCTCGCGGGTGGTCCCCGCCACCTCCACCTTCACCATGCTCAGCTCCTTGCCGGCCTCCAGGCGCGCCCGCACCAGGCCCTCCTCCCCGCTGGCGACCTACTTGCACATTGGGTATTGGTGCGTGCATTCAACGAATTGACAGCTACGAAATTTATCTGGCTTGCATAGCATTTCGGCTGTCACCAGCACGGCTTGCGTGGAGGTCTCAAAGCAATGCAAATGCGTCGATTATTCACCCTGTCTTTTGGTCGTTTGCCTATTGGCTTAGTTCTCAAACACCAGACTCAATCAGAGCTAAAAAATTTGCTTAGAGATCTACATGCATGCACCAAGGGTTGATACTGGACCTTTGGTACAGCTCATCTGTCTTATATGTTCAATCAGGTGTCCACATGTATTTGAGCACTGTATCTGGAAGCAACATACTCGACTGCTGTGCAAAGACTCCCTGTTGCCCTCTGCATGAACATGAGGGTGCTCTGACCCTTGCCACTCCTCCCTCAACACACAAAACCCACAGCGTAATCCTCACCTGCTCGCGCAGCTGCTGCTTGAGCCTGGCCTTGTCCTCCATCAATCCCTGCTGCTGCTGGCGGCACCTCTCCACCGCTTCCTTCACCGCCACTTCCGCCTCAATCTTCAGGGCCGCCAGGCTGTTCTGGTGCTCGTACAGCAGGTGCTTCACCTTCTGTTTAAAGACCTGCGAAACAGACAAGCATATTTCCATTCAGCATATTCAGCACTCGCACCCCCCCAGAAGACACAAGCTAGACTTGAGGCGACAGTGATACTTTCCGCCTTTGACATCACCATACTTGTTCCTGATTAGCAACTTCATGAATGCAATCGATCCCCGGCCTATTGGTCCTGTTTGAGCGCTGAAAACATATGCTGGTCTTCGATAGGGCAGGTATCTTGTTTGAAGTAATTGGATTAAGTAGTTAGGGGCTTGCAGTAAATGGTGAGCTAGGAAATTTGCCCCGACCTTGATCTCGATCTGGTGCCTGTCTTCAGCCTCCTCTGCTTCCCTGTCCTTGTTGCGCAGGGAGGCCTGCAGCTCGCCCACCTCCCCCTGGGCAATCTTCCAAAAGCTGTCCAGCTTGTCCTGCATGCTGACCCATTTGACCCTGCATGGCCTTTTTATCTCTCGCTCTCAAACTTGCAGCGTCCTTGCAGGGTTGTATTTGCAACTGTGTCTTCTTTCCAGGGAAGCTATAATAGCATCAAGCAGTCAAGGATCCTGTCAGCTGTGTTGTTTCCACACATCTTCCTGGAATACACATTTCTGATATTTGGCAAGTAAGGGGCGCTGAACGGGGGGGAGGTGGCACCCGTTCCAGCTGCATGTAATTCCTGCTCTCCTCTGCAGCATTCTTCTCCTGCTCAAGGAGCCGGGCGCGCGCTGTCAAATCATCCACTTGCTTTTTCAGCACCTCCTCTGGGCTGTGCGTCGCCGACCTGGCCTTTGTCCTGTTCTCCTGCACGATACACTTAAGATGACATTGACATCGCAGATGGTTGAAGGTACACGTTCCTGTCTCAGATAGCATCGACTTGGTGCGGATGTTGAAGGAAAGTCACTGTGGACAATCAAGTGGAAGGGAGGCTGAGAAATGCTTACCTTGCTGGGGGTTTCTGGTATTTTCGGCGGCATGACAAAGGTACCAGGGGCTGTCTACGTGCTCTCGATAAGATTTGCTGTCAGGAATAGTGGCGCATCACTTTTTACAAGTGATTTAAGATTTTTCCCAGCGCACTGGCAGAACATTCGAGCTCCAAAATGCTCGTACATGATTCATCTCGACCTTGCTTAAAGTGTGGGAGCAGAAGATCAAACACGAACGAAATTTTCGAAAACCTAGTTTCAAGCAAGCTGGAAATTCCTCCCTGCAGAAGTTACAGAAGAAAATTCGCTGGCTTATGAGAGCTTATCTTGCAGTCAGTACAGTGTCGGCCAATCTCGCTCACAAGAAGCTTGATATCTTCTGCTCAGAGTCCTTGGTACTGCGATGGCGAGTCGAGTCGAGAGCCATACCCCGTTTGAAGCCAAAGTTCTCGAGACGCTTGCGAGGGAGTCCTACCAGGTGGGCAAATTCTGTGATAAACTTGCAGCAATCACTTGCCATGGTATTTTGTAAGTCGGAAACAGGGCACTCAGCTTCAGTCTCTGCCTGCATCGTTCAGGGAAGGCCGAACGTCAGCCCTTCAGCGTTGCAAACACTGTTTAGCCAACCTTCTAGCCATGGACCTGCACAGACCCAGGTATCCCGTTCAAGTCGCCTCAAGCCAAGCAATTGAGGACTTGATGATCAGCGAGATCTCAAAGTTGCCAAGAACAGAACCACTCCATCGCCCACCCTCAACGAGCCGAATTCAGATCTGACCTGGCCAGTTCACTGGCGGTATAAGCACCTGATGATTCACTCCAGGGAGTGGCCCACTTGTGTCATGCAGGCTCCAGCATATGCGGAACCAACCACCAAGAGTCAAACCCTTGTCAGAAGGAACAGGCTCTTTGCATCACTGCCTGGCTACCAGCAGACGCCTGAAAGCACGTCGGGTGAGCCAAGGGACTTTGCACTTTATTCACCAGCACCTCTATTTGGATGGAGAATTTGAGGGGGTGTCAATGCAGGCGAGACTTTCAAGTGGACAGACCCGGACAAGAGGGACTGCCTGGATGCCACCTTCCATGTGAGGAAGACAGAGTTCAGCCAGTACACAGAGGCTGCTGTGAGATTCAACACTGACAAAGCAAGAGACACCAGCAAACAGAAGAGATGATACAGGCGTCAGTGAGAGACGAATGTCTTGTATACTGCATAGAGTAAGATCTGTTGTGTAATCAATCTCCGTTCCGAGACAAACGCTTGCTGATTACCCACACAGGTCGTCTAGGGGAAGGAGCTCCCTCGAGGGAGGGAGTCAAGTTAGGGATGACTCGGATACGTCTACACTGCAGGATAGCCAAATCAGACTATCTCTTCCCCAATTTTGAGCTCTATACATGGAGAGTCTCTTGCTGTAGTGGATGAGCCATACCATACAGCCCAGAGCCATGGAGAAGCCAAAGAATACAGCACAAGCATAAGAAGGAAAATGATGGCTTCCTAATGTCAGCCCAATCCCCCCCATGGAGGAGGGGGGGTAAATTGAGCCTGGAAGGCATTTGCTGCTCCAAGCTCCAGGTATAGATTGAAGGAAGAAGCAAAGACATCCAAATGTCGTGTTCCAGACCCATGCTTATGAACAGCCAAATCATTTCGGGCTGAGTTCAAGCATGCAGACCGTCCTAGGAGCACACGTTCCGTGTTTTTCTGCACGAATCAATTACTGTTTATCTCATCGCCATAGAAATTGTGTCCCGAATGGAAATGCGATTTCGACAACAAGGACTTTAAGGCATGCACAGGGCCGACACGCCCTCGACAGGGTGCGTGCCATTGGGTTCGAGCTTCCTGGAAGTGCACCAGATAAGAGTGAGCACATAAGGGCGATTCCTTTTCCTGAACCTCGAAGTCAAGCTTGCAAGTACTGGCATGTGTTCTTGTTACAACCTTACAGTGCTGTCTCTTGCAGCATACAGAGAGAGAGCCACCCAGATTCTCAGGAGCGCCAACAGCCTGCTCCTGCATCGCTCTTTCCTCGGTCAAAAGCCAGCTGAAAGCTTTGTTAAGCTCATGCGGAGCATCATAAATGGTAACAAGGACAACATCCTGGAGGCGTATGGCAACTTCTACCTCGAGATTACTGGCACAAAGAGCTCCTCCTGGAGAGACCATATATTAGAGCAGGTACATACTGTGTCCCACCAGTGGCATTGTGACTAGCGTAATAGGTGAAGGGACATCATCATCTGGGATTTTGCTCGGGTCGTGGGGAGATGCGATTGTCATGCTTGCGGAAGGGCACTGCGCGACCACAGGCCTATTGCCATGTAGGTCCTTGCCGGCTGGGATGCCAATCCATGGGTCAGAGCTGCCAGCAGAGGGGAGGCTGTGCCCCACCTGCAGAAGGCTGCAGAGTGCGACCTGGACAGCTTGCAAGCCATGGCGCTCACAAACAAGGAGCTGGTGGATCTAATGGAGGGGGCTGTCTCAGACCTGCCACCTGGCTGGCTTGGCGCAGGTCCGCATCCATTTCAGCAGAAGCAAGCTAATGTTCCTAATCTCCCACTGGTAGCCTCAACTGCAGGTAGAGGGCTGGTGCAAGACCCGGATATCCCTCGCATAGTTGCTGCATTAAAGCCTCCAGAACGTTAGAACTACCAACGATTTGTGAATGTCTTGCATAAATGTTGGCTGGTGATTCTGTGACTTTTGATTGCAGCTTTGGCTTCTGGCGGCGTGGAAAGTGCGGATGATGGCGAAGGCAGGGAGAGCTCTCCCCCAGAGCCCAGCATCAACACTCATGGGCGCTTCATAAAGGCAAGCTAATGTCAGCAGCATGCCAAATGACCCCCCTTCTTTTTCACGGCCTGACTTGCTCCAGAATGGAGAGATGAGGTCCATACTTACTCGTCACTGCACTGATCCTTTGGTGGCTGCTTGCCAATCTCAGATTGCTGGCAAAATCTGCTTTCGCGATCATGCAGGCACCTGCAAGCAGGCAGACTGTTGAAGCTTTGAAGGAGGAGATTTTCAGGAAAGACCGCTGGTCGGCTGCAGCCTCTGAGGTCAGCAAATTACCAAATCCCATTTCATGATCACAAAGGCTGCATCTGCCCTTCACTTCCTCGTACTTCTCCTCTTTGGCTGATTGCTTCCCTGCCTTCTGCACAGTGGTTGGACTGTGGGACTTCATCCTCCAGCAGCACACCGGCTACCACAGAAGAGAGGGCTGCTTATTGGCCATACCACGCTTGATATTCCTGTATTGGCATGGATTGACACACTTTGGCCACCGCAGGTGTATGCACATCTCAAGGATTATGGTTACGGGTTGACGGGGTCGACTTCCCTACTGCAATGGAGCGCTGGATCCCTGCAACCCCTCAATACCCACAGCGATTTCACCGGTGATTCCTGCATACCCTGCAGCGACTTTCTGTGGGTCCAATTCTCGATGTGCAGCCTTACAATGGTAAAATGGGACTGCTCATGCCCGTGCTTAACATCTCATGGTCAAATCCGTGGACTCTGCTGTAGCCAAGACCATTACAACACAGGCCCTTCAGGCTTGAAAACCTGCAGGCAATGGGGTACTTTCAGCGCGCGATCTGGATGATTACACGAGGGAAAAGATTGAAGGCGCGCTGAGCAGGTTGCTCGAAGGGAAGGAATACTCTACAGTGTCCTCTAACGGAGCCTCCTCTACCACAAACCGCGAAGATAAGCAGGAACAAGAAGTCAACCTCCTCTTGCACAAGGTACCTTGCCAGGCTAATTTGCGGATGATCAGCATACAGGGCAGTGATGTGAAGGCTTACAAATATCGCCAAAGGCTAAGGCTTTTCTGCCTGAGCAGTGCTTCCCATGTCAGCATATTTCTTAGGGAAGGAAGAGCAGCACCTGCATGCTCATTTGCTGGTTGGCACTGAGAGTCAACAGTTGCTCTGAAGCCAGACCCCTTCACATCCTCCTCTCAATTGCTGTGCAGTACAAAGACGAGGGCCTGCGGACAGTCTTGGTGAATCTGCCTCACGAGACGGTCACCATCAGAGAGCTGCGGCCTCTCCTGACTTTGCTGAGCAGACATCCTAGGGTTCGATTTGCAGTCGTCCTGATCTTCCCAAACGCAAATAGGGAGCGCTTCGAGACCGGAGAGAAAGCATGGCTTCCCATAGGTGCATACTCCTCTGCTTGCATGTGGGTATTTGCACACTTGCATTGCGCCAATGTGGTGAAGGCGCCTTTTCGCAGGGATTTGTTCTGCAGGGCGCTCTGCGCATGCAGTCCTCTCTTTCGTCTCAAGGGTAGGAGGGCTGCGGCCGCCCTTTTTCAAAGTATGTTCTGCGGTTCTGCGGGCTTGTTGTGCATGGATATCTCTAGTCGGGCCAGGTGGGGGTTGCCAAACGCAGACGCATTTTGGCAAGTGTTCATTCTGCGGTTCTGCTGGGCTTTCCGCTCCTGGCAAAATCACTGTATTGTGGTCCAATCTTTTGTCTGTTGCTTGGCTAGAAGGCGCTCTGTTGCTGGTGCAGAAGTGAGGGATTGTGCGCCGGAGAATGTGCAAGTCGTCACATTGGACCACTACAGCAGTGGATGTGAATGAGGAATGCAGTGCTCGGCCCCCTGGCCACAACAAAAGCACTGCTTACCACATTGGCAGCTTGAGCTCAGTGCACAGAAGAAAGCTGATGCAGACAGATCACATTGACCTCGTTGTTTGTACTCACATGTGCTTACATTTGGACCTGTGGGGAGCGTGAAAATAAGGCATGTGTTCCTCTTGTGCAGAGACAAACGCTTATTTTGTAACAGCTAGGCATAATTGTTAGTTTCAAGGCGTGATTTCTGATTGTCGTGAAAACGTGCGCTTCGCACTTCGTTTCCCGCGCATAGATACATGTATGTCATCTATACACAACTTCTAGGCAATCTGATGTGTTATATACATGAACTACAAAGTATTATTTCAGCTGCCAAGCCATTGGTCAAGGTCTAGGGAGTCTTCCGTTGTTGTGCAACTGTTGCAAGCTTATCCGGCGGTAGCGACGCTGATTGACTGGGCTGAGGCATCCAAAGAGGAAGTCGCTGATCCCAGGGCCTGAGTGAAGTTTCCGAGCGGGGATGCCTTTTGATCAGCCACACTGAGGCCGTCATAGAGCCCTGGGGTGGCCACGCTGGCTGCGCGGATCCTTCCAATGGTAGAAGTGTCCACTTGGATTGCATCTTGAACGATGTTGTCGGAGAAGTCGAAGAGGGTCTTGGCTGAGAGCTGGGTGCCTGGGTTGTCGTTGCTGAAGGCTGACAGGTTGATGGACCTTCCTGGGCCCCTGTCGAAGCACATCCACGTCAACGCAAAGGGCAAGGCATTGTGAGAGAGGAGAAAAACTTATCATTCTTTATATAAATGTGGTTTGTGCAGTTCCAGATCTCACATTCCAAGTTTCATCCAAATCATGTTGCAGATCCATGTAATGATTTGGATCATTTGGACAGCAGCATCCTCACCGGTTGTGGACGTAATGGGCAGCAGCGTTCTCCACGATGACGGCGTCACCGTTTGTCAAGTTGTATCTGCAGGGGGACGGCATGGGTCAAAAATACGATGGGACTGCTGGCCGGGGAGTATCCACGAAAGTTGAGCTTCACTGTTGCTTTTCTCAGTAGCATTGCAGGATTGGTGAGGAAAGAACTCACTCAACGACACCGATGGAAGTGTTGAAGGATGAGATCCCGACAGTCAGATTTCCCTGCATAGGAACATGCCAGCATCACCTCCTGCTTGTCGCTCCATGCAAACATCAAGGGCAAACAAATTTGCACAGTGGCGGCTCACATTGATGACAAACAGGAGCTCAAATCCTCTGTGCCAGTGGGGAAGGTGGGTAGCGTTAGGCTCCAGCTGCAGAGTCACAATGCCAACTCCAGCCCCTGCAGCAATTCTATCTGCTTAATAACCTGCTTACTAATGATCCAACCACAAGCTTCTACGACATTGGCATGGCATGCATCTCATGTGAGGCATATGTTTGCAATCTTCAAAATTCAGAAGCACTCACCTTTCAAGGAAGGCCAATTGCTGGAGAACGCTGGACGTACGTTGCCGCCATGTCCCTGAATACAGGAAGGTCTCATCAATGGGTGTCACTTTGCATGCCTGAAATTTTGAAGAGATTTGTAAGCTGATCTGACCTTTCATGAGTCCTTTGAGTCCTTCAAAATCCTCTCCCTGGCCACAGGTCAATAGGTTGAATGCATTTTACTGCATAAGCTCGTGATCAGGACGGATTCTAGCGCTGGCCCACAAGGCGCAGAGCTCCCAGGATCTCACCAGTGCCCCCGTGGGTGGAGCAGCCAGCAGGTTGCGGAATACTAAGCCGAAATCGCCGTCAGGTCCAGTGAGTGCAGCGGCAGGAGAGAGTGCAAAGGTGAGCAGGGCCGCAAAAGCGATGATTGAGATCCTGGAAGTCATCCTTGCAATTCTGGGCGTGAAGTTATTGTACAAAACAAACGCTTCTCGCCAATTTCCCAAATTTCCGATTGTTGAGGCACGTGTGGGCGGGGGGGATTTCCAGCCCTTGGGCTTTGGAAGTGGGTTTTACTGCCTTTACTGTAAGGGGGAGAAATTGCAATTGAGCAAAAATAGCTTTTTACGGCTGTCTTCGCTCATGTACTCACATCTTGACATGCAGATGATACAGCACAAAACATCCGACGTACTGCTGAGGCTTTTTGTTGTGAATGCATGCATCAATAAGAGCATGTCGTGAGATTTGCACGTAAATCCGGCGATGGAAAAGAAAAGGTTCCGAACAGATGCATTGGCCTTCGTCAGCAACATCAGTAGCAGTGTGCTGCTCATCTACAGCAACAAGTTCCTGATGAGTGGCACCGTTGGCTATGGCTTCCGCTTCGGTGACCCTCTTACCTGTCGCATAGCTCCATATGATGCGCCAGCCAGCATAGCTCATGGATGTTACTGACAAGCCCCTTCTGCAGCCACTACGCTATGTGCCCTGCACTACCTGACCTGCTCAGCAGGAACGGCTCTCCTGCAAAAGGCTGGTCACATACAGCCAAGCAGGATATCCAGAAAAGGTGCTTTGCCAGTCTGCTTGCACTTGTGCCACTAATAGATGCAGAGCATGCTCGACTGCGGTAGGGCGGTCGAATTGTGGTCTTGCTAAATTGGCGCTGTTTACTTAAAACCTGAAACACTCTGCAGATCTGGTGGCCTTCACTTTGATAGCCAATGTCTCTATCGTGTCCCTCAACCTGTCCCTCATGCTCAACCCAGTGGGCTACTACCAGGCAAGTCTCTGACCTGAGCAGATCTTCTCAAGAATGCAATTGGAATGTGCATAACAAGATATTTTGAAGCAGAATGGTTGTGTGATTGGACATACCTCCCCAGCCATTCGCTGGGAAGAAGGGCTCATGCTGCATGTGCAAGTACTTTCACAACCTTTCATGGTGCAGATCTCTAAGCTGTGCATCATCCCATGCACCTGCTTTGTGGAGGCTTTCTGGCTGAAGCGCACTTTCACGCGCCCTGTGATTGCCTCTGTGCTGATGGTGCTCCTGGGGGTGGCTATCGTGTGAGCTTCGTCCCACAACCTCTTGACGCTTCCCACCGCTGTCTGAGTGCAGTTTGCTCAACAGTGTCTGCCATTTTCATCTGGCTCCTACTCCTAGAATTTGAGCAATCCAACAGAGAGAATATGGGTTGTCTATTGGTCGCCCCGCAGCCTCAATAATCGAAAGAACAGAGGTTAGACATGGGATCCGCAGGACGGTGACGGATTTGGGTAGCAGCAGCAATTTGGTGGGCTTCAGCATAGCCGTGCTATCTGTGCTGAGCAGCACCATGCAGCAGATTTTCTGCCGCACCATGCAGCAGCGCAACGGGCTGGGCTTCCTGGAGTTCCTGTCGCACACCTCTGCGGCTCAGGTGCCCTTCCGCTGCTTCTATTTCCCTAAACCCTTTCTAAACAGCCAGGGCACGCTTTGGATTTCATTCGTGCTGTACCTGGTTTTATTCCTGTTGCAAAGAGGAAACTTTCATGGGTGAACAGGTTTCCACTAATGTTGGAGAGGGCTAAACTGACACAAGGCATGCATGTTTCAGGGGAACAGCAAGTGCAAGAGCACCCCAACGCGAATGCTCCTTATCACTCAGGGAGCATTCAAGAGCAGCATCAGCTCCTGTGTGCTGCAGGGCTGGTCGCTCATTCTGGTGGCCCCATTTGTGGACCACTGGATAGGAGGGAAGTGGCTGCTGGACTACAGGATGTCTCCTGGGGCCGCGCTGGCCCTCATTGTGTCGTGCACTGTGGCGATAGGGGTCAACATGTCGCAGTTTGCTTGCCTGGGCCGTTTCCAGGCAGTTACCTTCCAAGTGAGGCTCTTGCATCACTTCTTGTGATGTGGTGTGATGGTTTGAAATTTTATATTGCACCTGCTGGTGTCACCCTACAATGAGCAAAATGTCATTATTTCCTTGGCTTCGTGTTGCATTGGCAAACGAGGAAATTCACACATATTCTGGAGCAGGTGCTGGGGCATGCCAAGACCATGCTGGTGCTGCTGGGGGGCTGGCTGGTTTTTGGGGACAAGGTTTCCCATTTTCAGCTGGTGGGGATAGTGGTGGCTGTGGCGGGGATGGTGCTGTATGGTGCCTGCACTAGGTAGAGCTCCGTAGTGCCATAACCCTGTGGCATTGTCCTACAGGGTCTCGGGTCTCATCTTGGCATGGCCAGTCACATCCAATACGATGATGCGCATGCATGATCATCGCATGCACTGATCAGGACAGCAGCGCCCACTCTGCAACCCAGAAGCTTTCCGAGTGATAAAATCAGCCCAATTCCCATGTCCCACCACCTCCAAAGAGAGAAATGGCTTGCAGGCCAACAAATATTATTTGCGACCTGATTTGGAGACTGTGATTCCTCTGAAATTCTTCGCTTTCCATATACTGTTTGTCTATCCAAAGCGTCGTCGCTGGTAGTGTCTGCCGTTGAGGCCTGTACGAATGGCTGTGCGCTTTGATTCAAAACACAAGTTCATTGCTTGCATGTGCCATCATCTTGTTGGCCAGCAGACAAGGGCATCCTTCTGAATAGTTGGGGAATAGGTCACCAGGCGAGTATTCATGTGCAGGAAGGCGGAGATCCAGGCGGCAAAGAAGGAGAGTGTGGACCCTTTCAAAGTGTCAGATTTGAAAGGCAAAAGTGGGGGGCAGGAGAACCAGAGGCTGGCAGCTAGCTCTGCCACATCTCAACGACGAGGGCCAGCCTTGAAATTGGCCATCAACGTCTGATGACCCCGATCAGTGGTCAGCAGGCAGCGTGACGCCTGGCATATACTTGCAAGTACACCATTTGCTTCTTGCTAGCTTGGAACAGTATTTCACATGGGTGTCACTGCCCATTTATTTTGAATTGCCTGTATGATGAACAACATGAACCTTCTGCTGACAGGAACCCCTGAAACAGGAGGGGTATCGAGCTTGTGGGAAAAAGCCACTCGAGTTTGGAAGTTAATTCAGTAAGATCTTGAGGATCATTGCTTCACAAAGGCACATACACAGTTCAAGCTCCGTTCTCTTCAAGGATTCGGACTGGCCATCTAGATCGAGTCCACTTCAATAAAACTCCCACTTTGGGGCTTTGAGAAAACTCGATTGATTTGGGCTACGAGACGCCTTAAAAAGCGTAGGTGGGGCAAGTCGTGCCAAAATGGCTGTCGGGGAGGTGACTGCCTCAAACATAGCAATGGAGGAGGACCAGAAGGACGAGGAAGCCAACAAGAACAAGAGCAAGGTAGACGTGGCCAAGATAGAAGAAGATATCAATGCATGCAAGGAGCTCGCTGCCAAGGTAAGCACCCACTTTGATCTCTTTGCATGCCCAGCCCTTCAACCGTAGATATTGTGTCAGCCCAAACTCCAGCATTCTCATTCCTGAATACATTGTGTATCTATATGCCACATCAGATTTGGAGTGTGCTCATATCTAATTAATTTGTTTTTCTAGCCTTTGCCACACTTATATTGGTGCTAAGACAGTGCCCAGCCACCTGCAGTCTGCATTCTTGAAGAGCCTTTGAAGGCTGCTCAACCCCACTTCATAATTGACAGCGGTGGCAGACGCATCCTTAACCCCAGCAGCCCAGTGTATGATGTCAACTTGTGAGTCTGGTGGTCCCAAATGCACAACCCAGGATTTGGTGCAGGGCAACCTGGACGCAGCTCTGGAGGGGCTGTTGAACATAGAGAAGCAGCAACGGCTGGCGGAGGAGATCACCACCTGCAAGATGGCGTGCACCGCAATCGTGCAGCTGCTGTATGAGGCCAAGCAGTGGAAGCTGCTGAACGAAAACATCCTCCTGCTGGCAAAGAGGCGTTCCCAGCTCAAACAGGCAATTCTTCCCACCTTCAAGCCAACATCGTCGTGTGCATGTCACATCTTCAAGCCAGCCCACTGCCATCGCTTTGGCACCCATGCGTTTTCAAGTTGCTGCCAAATGCAAACAGGAGGATCAGTCCTAAACTGTTGAAGATGGGATGGTGAGACCAAAGGATTGATAGAAATGCAAAGCTTTATACACACAATAAAGAGCAACCTTGCAAAGTTAATGATGGGATGGTAAGAAGTGAAGATTGACAGACGATGCTTGTGGCGGCAGGTGGTTCAGGCATTTGTGCGGCAAGCCATGGAATTTGTAGAGGACACGCCAGACAGGGAGACGAAGGAGAAGCTGATTGAGACCCTGCAGACCGTCACGGAAGGCAAGGTAAAGCACGCGGCCGCCCCAAACACTGTTGGCGGTGTCTCCGCCGCTTTGCCAGCCATATGGCCAGCCATGCTGGCATACTTTCTGCATAATGGAGGCATTGAAGACGAGGCAGAACCCAGGAAAATAGGGTGCAAGGGGTTCTTGACATGACATAGGTTTCTGTCCTACAAACGACGCCTGAAATTGTGCTGCAGATCTACGTTGAGATTGAGCGGGCCAGGCTGACCAGGCGGCTGGCCAAGATCAAGGAGGAGGAGGGCAAAATCAGCGAGGCCGCTGAGATCCTGCAGGAGGTGGCTGTGGTGAGCCCTACCCCCATCCCCACCTTTTTCTGTAATCTGCGACTTCTTCTCACCTGTCCGCTTTCCGCCTGCCTCGATGATCCACCAGTCGGCCACACAAGCAGCACAGGACTCCTTTTCACTTTGTCATGGAGAATGCTGCGATGGATGTTTGTGTCTGCAGGAGACGTATGGCGCCATGGCCAAGACGGAGAAGATCGCCTTCATCCTGGAGCAAGTGCGGCTCTGCCTGGACAAGAAGGACTACGTCAGGTGTGTCACTTTAAACATCTTGGCTCACAGTCCTGTGGGGACTGTGCCTGCCCTGATTTAGGTACAAAGAAATTGCGATTTGGGCTGTGCAGGGCGCTGATCCTGTCCAAGAAGATCAGCCCGCGGGCCTTCAAGGAGACGGCGAAGAAGGGCACGGAGGCGGGGGAGGTGGGCATCGAAGGCACCACCATCCAGAAGCCCGATCAGGTACTGCTTATCAGGCCACTCTGCAGCTCTGCTCTCTGCTGGCAGGCCTATCTGGGGAGTGATACGGCAATTGTGATGGGTAGATTGGTATGAACATCGGACAAACGCGAGCCCATGATGAGGCAGGGGAATTGTGATTGAAGCAGGGGAAACAGTGTATCAATGGGGATATGAGCTGGCTCCTCTCCCTGAGAGCCTTCCGGCCTTTTGAAGCTGGACACGTCACCTCTCGATTGATGGTCCCTCAGTGTGCGCTCATGCCATATCGTTCCCAAATTGAAATATGAAAATTTGGAGGTGGCAATCTGGCGCCTCTGGCTTGCAGGGCACGCCCTCCCTGAGGGACCTGAAGATCCAGTACTACCGACTGCTCATCCGGTACCACTCCCACCACAACTCCTACCTGGAGGTGTGCCGCTGCTACAAGGCCATCTACGAGGACGAGCAGGTGGCCGCAGACCCCGCCCAGTGGCAACCCATCCTCAAGAAGATCTGCTGGTGAGCCCCCTACTTCACCACTTCGGCCTCTGCGATAGCACATGGGGGGAGGCTTTGAAAGCCCCTTCTGGGACGTGCCTCTGCCATGGAGAGCTTTGTGGTTGGAGCACGAGCTTCTGTTCGCTGACGGAGGATTCCGATGTCAAATGATGTCAAGCTAAATACAAGGGAGCAATGTGAAGTGCAGACCTTGGGGAGGGGAACGTATCTGGGGTTTGCACACCTGAGGGCGCTGCGATTTGCAGGTTCGTGGTGCTGGCTCCTGCCAGCAGTGACCAGGTGACCTTGCTGAACCTGACGGCCGCCGACAAGAAGCTGAGCGAGCTGCCGGAGTTCAAGGCGCTCCTCCAGAACTTCATCACACAAGAGGTCAGCCCCCTCCTCCCCCCCCCCCCTTCCACCTCCCTGTCCGCCAATATCTGCGCCCTTTGCTATGGCAAATCCGATTCAGTGTCGAGCTTTCCCTCCTGACGTGTTTTGACCAATGAGAAAGCTCTGTCGAGTGCCTTTGCCATGGCACATCGTCGACAGCACTGACATTGCACGACAAGCGAGAAGTTTGGCCAAGAACAAATATTGCTGCAGATCGCGTGGTGGTGGAAGATCGAGGAGCAGTACGCCTCCGAGATGGAGGCTGAGACGGAGATCTTCGGTGGGGAGGTCGGGGCCAAGCGCAAGGAGAGCCTGCAGGCGCAGGTGACTGAGCACAACATCCTGGTGGCCAGCCGCTTCTACTCCCAGATGCACCTGGACAGGCTGGCCACCCTGCTGGACCTGCCCCAGGCCCAGGTGCTTAAACCCCCCCCCCCCCCTCACCTACCCCCATCTCCTCCCGCTCTGGCTCGTCGACGTGGAGTTCGTTTGTGGAGGGGTGATTTCTGTCTGGCACCTCACCACTCCCTCTGCTCTGGTTTCCTGACATGGGATTGTTTGTGGAGGGGTGTGTTCCGACATTGGGCTGCGCTTTGGAAGCTTGGCATCGGTTCCTGCCAGGTTTGGTTTACCCGGGTTGCGCAGTGTTGGGAGGTAATTGGAGAGAGCTTGCGATGCCTGAAAGATGGTACAGTTGAACAAAATTGAGGGATAGATGCCTTGGCTTGTCTCAAAGCTGCATTCATCCTGAGCGTTGTAATCTTTTCAATCAGACAATTATGAAGGCCTGATAGCACCTCTGCTGGAGGAAATTGGAGGGGATCCGCTGTGACCTGCAATCCATGAGCTTTAAGGTAAATCTTGAAATGACAATCGCCCTGTTTACTGCCTGGGCTTGCCTCATCACTCCTTTCTCTACCCTGAGTAAACACAGATACTAGCATTTGAGTTCGTGGAATGCAGGCGGAGGAGGCGCTGTCCAAGCTGGTAGTCTCCAAGACCATAGAGGCCAAAATGAACCGGCCGGCCGGCATCGTCAAGTTCGGCGGCCCTCAGAACGCCGCGTCCTCCCTCAATACCTGGTCGCGCAGCATCAGCAAGCTGCTGGAGCTGGTGGAGCGCAGCTGCCAGCAGATCCAGAAGGAAAGCATGGTCCATAGGGTCCCCATCGGATCGTCATAGCTGTGTCTTCTGAATGTTTGCTTTGGCCGCATGGACATCTGCTTGCTTGCTTTGACAATGCCCTGCGTATCTTGTGGACATTGCATGGCGTGTTTTCTGTGTGTTGCAGTCAGCATGGTGGAACGCTTGGTCGTCAGATAGAGTTGCATCATTATTCAGGTGGTGAACCTGCAACTTTGACTGGTCAAATGTGCTCACGTGTTCAGTGTGTTCAGATTCAGGAACATTGCAATCAGTGCCTTGTCCACTATTGAGCCTATTGATGAAGGACTGATGTGGCCCAACTTGGCAGGTGTAAATTCATACAGTCACCCCACAGTGCTCAATCACCAGATAGAGAATTGGGGGGCAAACAGCGCCAGGTAGACCACCATTTGAAGCAGAGTACGCATAAGTTGCCAACGGCATCGACGCAGCTTCGGATGATCAGTACAAAGGTATCTCGAATTGTGCATGGCGAACTTTCTGCCGGCATGGCGCTTCAAAATGCACACTTTCGCAATGTCATAGCAACCTGAAGGTCCATGGACAGTTTCGGCGGCAATGCATCGCTGCTTGCTCATGCACGCAGTGTTTGAAGACAGTGATGCTCAATTCAGGTTGCTGGCAGCAACAAAACCTTTCGCAAGAGTGCAAATTTGAGGCCCAAGCTACCCTCAAGGCGACAAGTGACTGCCAGAGCCAGGTCATCAAGCAGCAGCAGCTTTTCTGACATTGCTAGGGACTTCTCAGCGGTACTGCAGCCAGCTCTCAGAGTGAGTCTCAGCTTTCTTTCGTATTGCAGTCACGCAGCTGCAAAATGCAAATTATGCTGCCTCCTTCTTCATTTATGCTTGTGCATCACCTTGTGGAGACCTGTGTGCTGGGCATGAATGGTGGCCTCAACTTCAGGAACCTTTAGCCTTCCTGGGCGGATTCTTTGCCGGCTTGCTGGGCCTTGATCTGGAGCAGGAGCCCCTGAAGGAGTGGCTGGAGAATAACAGGGCAGCGGCAGGGGTAAGCCATCTAGGCCAAAGATGCATGAAAACAATGTGCTTTCCGATCGTTCATGCCAGCAATTAAATGCCAGGTATTAAATTTGCAGTGGCCCAGTGTCCCTGACTCCACCTTCCTGTTGCAGATCCCCAGCAAGCCGAAGAATCCCGCTGGCTGGGACCAGCAAACGCGCCGATAATCCAACAGACGCTGGAGACCTTCCAGCATGGCGGTGAGCCGCAGCCCACCAGAAGCATCCCCCAG
Organism: Chloroidium sp. JM; assembly: GCA_004335615.1. NCBI lineage: Eukaryota > Viridiplantae > Chlorophyta > Trebouxiophyceae > Watanabeales > Watanabeaceae > Chloroidium > Chloroidium sp. JM. The sequence continues at coordinate 1,583,788 of QAXI01000449.1, read as the reverse complement.
TGTTCCAATTGCCTGTCGGCCTTTGCTGGAAACCGGGGGTTGATTTGCACCTTCCATATGAGCCACTGCCGGGGATGCATCTCCGCTCACATCTATACAGTTCCCTCTTGTAGTCTAAAACGGCAACCAAAAACCCCCCGCTCTCCCGCCTGTGTGCATCAGGGGCACTTCCATGACTGGACGAGACAGGGCTGTATGGTGCCGGCAGGAGGAGTGGGGGGAGGTGGCGGAGCTGAACCAGCTGGAGCAGGTGATGCGGCAGCCGGATGCGGTGATGGAGCCGGGCATCCTGGTGAAGCTGCGGCAGTACGTGGCCAAGGGGGGCAGCCCAAGGGATGTTGTGGAGATGCTCACAGACAGCTACGTCGGTGGGCCCTTTTCCCTTCCTTCAAGCAGGACTTCCCGACCATGAGGGTTGATTAGTCCGCTACCGTTGGCTGGCGTGGGGACCGAAAGTCTAGTTTGACTGGGCCAAACTGAAAGGATATTTTGATGCGGGCTGAAGGTTGTAGGGAGAGGCAGCATTGTCCTCTGTATTCCATTGGCATGTGATGTTCGGCCTAGATGGAACGAAGGTCCTCCTGGGAGATGGTGCAGATCGACCTACTTTGTGTGCCGAGCTCGTTGTAAAAGATGTGCCATCAGAGGATGTCAAAATATCAGGTGAGGTCAGGAAGTCTTTGTGAATCTTCAGGGGAAGTGCTTGAGCGACTGTGGTGCCCGCAGGATATGCTCAGATGGCCACACTGGCTGTCAACTGGTGTGAGCAGGCGGAGGAGGCGGAGAGGGGTGGGCCCCCAGGGGGCAGGCCCTTGGAAGATGAAGCTCACTACCTTAGGGTGCCCCCTTGTTCCCCCCACCCTACCCTCCCGCCCCCATGTTGCTGGTGAATTTGTGCAATATAAAGCAGCGCCAGCTAGACTTACTTTTCAATTCATCTCCTGCTGTGGTGTGGACACCTTTCATGCTGGCAATTGTATGTATGTACTGGGCTTCCTGATGCCTGAACTGTAACTTTGACGTCCCCCTGCAAAGTGATGAGTGCGGGTGCAGGAGCTGATCAAGCAGAGATTCGACCCCAACAAGTTCTCGGGGGTGTTCACGCGGGGGGGTGGGGGACCCCCAAAGTGGCTCGACGGCCTTGCTGCAGACAGGTCATCCTCTTCCACCTCTCGTTCTTCAGCTCTCGCTGTCGTCTCCTAATCCTGTGCTAGTCTGCCCGAGAGGCTTGACCTGTGAGGGCTCAGGTTCACTTCTGCAAGTCTGCCCGGTGCTGAGCAGTGCCACTCCAAGCGGTTTGGCATCTCACACAAGTCTCTGTAACTCAGTGGGCACGATTGCCAGGGTCTGGCACAAGCATACAGTCAGCCGGAAACTTCACCCAACTTGGGCAGAGCACGGAGCTTCAAAGGATTCAGCGATCTGGCGATTTGCGAGCTCGACAAGCCGGGCTTCGAGACCACTTCCCTGCTTCCGACCCATGTCCTCCTGCGTTGCAGGCAGGGGCGGCAGCTGATCTACGACCTGTCGGCCAAGCACCACAACTGCCTGCTGCTGAACTACGCCATCCAGAAGATCCTGCGGCAGGGCCACGAGGACGAGGTGGCATCCATCGGATCCAGCCTGGCCTCCTACTTCGGCGTGTTCCACCGCCTGCTGGCCAACCGCCTCAAAGAGGTGCCCACGGCCAGCGTGGCACGCCTGCGCCAGCTGTCCACGGAGCTCAGGGTGCCTTCTTGCCCTATTGCCCCCTCCTCTTCCCCCAAAACAACCCCACCCCTCTCTCATACCCACACACAACCCCCAACCGCCTCAAGGAGGTGCCCACGGCCAGTTTGGCCCGCCTGTGCCGGCTTTCCAATGAGCTCAGCTTGGCGCGCACCCCCCCCCCCCTAACCACACCCACACACCACCTTTATGTCTCCCTTCATGAAGTTCTGTTGTCAAGTTGGAGCATGGGCACTTCTTGCATGACGCTAGTGCAGGCATGTTACGCTGTATTGTTGATGCAGTCTTGTTGGTTACTGACGCTTGCTTGTTGATCAGAGTGTCAGTTCCCTTGTCAGGTTTAGTATGTCATGATCGTGTCTCTGAGCACCACAAGATATGAAATTTGCAGGACACCTGCTGTCAGGAGCAGCACACATACTTGCATGCTCAGCAGCTGCTGACTCACCTGGGGCGCCATCCCAAGGGGGCACGCTTCCGCCGCCTCTCGCAGGTGCCCGCCCCTCCCGCCCCCATCTCCTTTTTTAGTTGTACGCACCAAGATGTATAATCGACATTTTCTTCTTTTTACCATGTTCTGGGGAAAAACTCGACCCAGGCACGACACAGCAGGTTTGGGTATTGAACCACTCGACTTGCCAGTGAAGCACAATTTTCTATTGCAGGCATATTACCCTGTTCCACATTCAATCGGGCATTGATTACAAGATGACAAATCACAAGCTGATTCACTGGAAGCCAGTCACCGCGCTTGACACAAAATAATCTTGTACATACTGTGCATTCAGCATTTCTCACGATTCAACTCATTGCCAAAGGATCGTGTGAATCTGTGCCATCATGGCCATTTGAAGAATCATGCAAACCCAAGATTGCAGCCTCTCGCAAATCAACCTCGCCCTGCATCTCTCTGGCCATTCGACAACCTCACTTCCACTTTTCAAGCAACGACAGAGCGTAATACGTGCTACTCAGGAGGTGGAGCATGAGGCAGCGGTCAAGAAGGGTCCCACTGTGTGGCGCATGCAGCCCCTGTTCTTCACGCGCCCGCAGCTGCACGGCAGCCAGGCCATGCAGGCCGCACGCGCGATGGCGGAGCTGCTGAGCATGGGGGCGGTCACGGGGCTGAAGCCCGGGGTGGCGCCGCTGGTGCAGAAGCTGGACGCGATGTGCGCGGGGGAGGACCCGCCCCCCGTGGCCATCATCCGGCATCCCAGGGTGCGCCTGATCTTGTCGCCTTGCTCTGAAATGTCAATGTGGCCATTGTACGATTGGTGCAGCAGGAAAATCCAGCCTGGGCTGACCTCTGGCGGTCCTCTTTTGATTTGTCTGTGCTGAGTCTCTGGACAGATCAAATCAGCACTTCGCACAGCGTGCAGCACAGAGAAACAGACCCAGTCCTGCTGTAGCATCCAATCATTCCTGCGTCTCTCAGTATCTTGGTTGAGAAATTAAACTGTGATCAAGCATTTGGCAGAGGGAAGTATACTATCTCTGGGTGGTTTCAGGGAAGGAGGGCAAAGGTTTTGGGGGTGGGGGAGTCGTCTCGGTGGCTTCACTCACCCCTGACCGTCGCCCTGATTTGCGTGGAGGAGAACCTGTACTGACCACATGCTTGCAGGTGTGTGAGGTGTTGACAGCGGCCATCTTCTCCTCCGACAGCCGCCTGGACGCCACCCAGCAGCTGTCCTTCTGCCACATGCTGGCCTTTGCTACAGCTGCAGTAGATAATCGGTGGGCACCCTTGCCAGCCAAAATTGACCATGTCTGCAATCAATGTCTCATGCTTCTTAGGTCCGGATTGGCAGCGGTCATCCCCTCTACAGGCTTCACTTCTTGTAGAGCAATACAGCAGCATTATGCTGCATTTGCTGAAGACTTTCATCACAGCCTCAGAGAAAGATGTGTTGAGTTCTTGGATGGTTATCACCCTGATGCCTCCTCCTTGGATGGTCACCCCTGCCATGCCTCCTCCTCTTCACTTTCGGGGTCCAGTCAGTGGATAGCAGCTGCAACATCATCATGTGGTGTTGCAGGCCAGAGGGACAATTGTTGACGTCAGGGGTGGCGGTGACCCTGGAGGCCCTGCGGGTGGGCATCCACCTCTCGGAGGCTGCGGCTGCCGGTTCCAAGCTCACGCCCGCCGACCAGCAAGCCGCGGAGAACGCCCTGCACATACCAGTGGTGGCACAGGTGGCTGAGTCTACATCTCCCTGTGTTGCAATTATGACATGGCCCAGTGACGCCTGCCCCTTTGCCGTGTAATTGCCATAGAATGATCATGGGGCAGCCCCACCTATGCTTTTGCACCAAATATGTGGCTGTGAGGAGTATTGCAAAGATCGGAGTGGTGTGCAAACTGGGGCATGCATGACGACCTTGCAGGGAGTGCTATTTGCGATGCGGCGGCAGTTGACCAGCGCAGACTACTGGCGGAGCAACGACCGCGGGTCTGCAGCATCCACCTTCCTGCAGCTGCTGGCCTTCATCATTCCCAAGCAGCCCCTCCTACACACCCAGGTACTGTCCGTAAAAGTTGTGCAAGAATCTTGCAAGAGAACGATTGCCTCTGATGTTGCTAAGTATCCATCTGCATCTCCAGAAAGAAATAGGGAAGAAGTTGCTGGTTTGATGGACAAGGCGAGCTTTCATTTACACCGAGGCAACATAAGCATTGGGGTTTTTCTCTGCAGATCGTGGATGTGATTGGGGGCTCTTTGCGCACAATGGGCAATGCCAGGCCGGAGGTGGCTAGGTCGTTTGTGGAGATGGCAGTCCTGCTGGTCCAGGTTACTCCCCTTCATGCAAGCTTTTGAGCCTCCTCTCAATGCGTGCTGCTTGCAACCTGTGGAGTCATTGGAGTCATGCTAAGGCTATCCTGCATTTTACCGGCTCACAGAACACCTTCCAGAAGAATTGGGCTCAAGAGTGGCTTCGAAGTGTACAAGCTCAACTGTCCATGGCACTGAAGTGTACCATTGGATCTGTAAGGTTTCAAATGCTTGTGCAAAGTTGCTGCCTTATGCAGGTGGGTCAGGTGATGCGTGTGTTGAAGTTTGCTGAGAGGTGGGCAGCCTCCGCTGACCCCTCACTTGTGCGCCACCTCATATACAACCTGCTGGCGGCGTGTGCGCCCCCCTACTCCTCGGACTTCGCCGCATCCCTGGTCAGGTAGCCTTGCCATCTTGCCCGCTATTCTTGACTGAACACAGATGCTCGCAGCGGTGCTACCCTTTCTGTCCAAGCATCGTTCCCTTCATCATGACAGCAGGCTTGGGAATCTCCTGGTGCAGAGGTGGAGTTGCTTCAATTTTGTGACAGGCTGACGAGCTTGCTGCGGTGAATGACTTGTGCAAAACAAGAGAAAGATCGAAAGAAGAAGAGCTTGTGGAAGATTCGAGAAATCCTTCTTTTGGCAGTTTTTTATACAGCCCACCCTCCTGCTGGAGATTCAATCGATATTGCCTCCTGTGTGAGAATACGTAGTGAAGTGGGGAAGCGCCGGTACAATAACACATCATTCTGCAGGTTGATGCAGTCAGCAGGCGTCAAGCGGAGCCGGCAGCAGCAGCGCAACCTGCAGGACGTGGAGCGCTTGGAGGAGTTTGCAGCAGCGTGCACCAACATAGCCTTCAACCCGCCCCTCAGTGCCAAGGAGCAGAAATTTCTGGAGGCTCTCCAAGCAGAACGGCAATTCTAGGACACATAGAAGGAATAGCATGACTGCCTTCAGTGCATGACCAGACGCTAGCTGCAACACTAGTCTAGACCAGTCTGCAAGTATTAGCCAAATTGTCTGATAGGGTAGCAGAGTGAGTAAAATAGTGGAGATTGTCTGCTGCTGATTCCTCATACAGCAGAACTTTGGTACGAGGCTCGTTGCTACTGTTCCTGACACTATTGCAGCGCCTTCACGACCGTGCGCAAAGCAGAAACCCTGGAAAGCAGTAAGTAAACTCGCACAGTACAGTTGCCAGAAATCCTAATCACTTCAAAGGCCTCCTCATTGGGAGGAGGGTTCCTCAAAACATTTCGTTAGTAACTTTAAACGGTTACATTTTCGCGCCTCGCCAGATTTGACTCCTCCTCAGCAGAATGTGGACTACAGTTCAGTCCAAGAGATCCTTGCACTGCAAAGGACTCTCGTTCAGACCTTTCTTGCATATGAGATGAAGTTGCAATAATTTAAAGGCATTCAACAATCTTTCCCATGGAACGCCTGAGATATGAGCTTATTTTCGCGTCGAGTGAGGTAAAGATATCGTTACATCTGAGATCCTAGTCTGATTGCCACCATTCGAACGGTCAATGAAGACTTGTGTTGCGGCAGGATGCAGACTTCCCTGCCACAGAACTCGTCCACAATGGCCCTCAGTCTCGAGGATGGCAGAGCGCCTCGTAAGCAAAACGAGCTCATCATTGCTGATGTCCTAAATCTTGAATTCCAACAGTCCTCTACGACAAAATAGCTTTGGCTGTGCAGGAATTGTGACTTTCCGCAGGAGCTCATACTTCGTCTCAACAAGCACAGCCGCATACAACAGATACAGCTGCTCGCGCATGAGTATAAGGTGTTCCCTTGGAGGAACAGCACCCCCTCTCATTCTGTAATGTTCATGCTTTTCCGCAATTCAAGGCAGCGCGCAAACTTTGCTGGCCAACCACACACCAATACACTGCTGCAGATTGCCAGCAAATTGGAGCTGTACGTCGCAAACCAGCCCAGCTCGGGGGAGGCGAGTCAGGCAACCTGGAGGAAACTGGGCAGCATGACTTTTGACAGCAACGAGCGCAGCAGCTTCAAGGCTCGGGAGCTGAAGAGCGTCCACGTGGAGGCGGGGGCTCAATTGCTGAGAGTGGTGCTCAACAAGCCACACGCCAATAGAATGAACACGCACGGCCAAGTATGCTCCTTGCATTTAGTAGACAGCACTGTGGTATGTTTGCATGTAGATCTTTCGGGTTCTTGTAACACTGTTGCGCTTAAACTGTGAATCGGAAAACATAAATGGAAAGAACGAGCAGAACGGCCAATAGGGATGCAAAGACGAACTGTGGCAGGTGAGCTAACCTGAGCGGCCTTAACTTGAGCATTTTCCTATGTCTTTCATCATAGACAGGTGGCATTTGACCAGCAGGTGGCGTTGGTGGCTCTCAACCTACACGGAGAGTCCCTGGAGGACGGTGCATCTCAGTCAGGAACTCCCCGATTCCTTGGGCAGAGGAGGGTCCCGGCGGGGCTGCAGGCGGGGGTGGACTCCATGACCGGGCGTGAGATCCAGCGTCTGTTGGAGCGGAAGGAGGCGGCTGTAGCGGAGGAGAACTACGACGAGGCCAAAGCGCTGAAGGCGGGCATAGAGAGGCTGAGGCTGGTGGGGGCCAGGATACTGGAGCTGGAGACCAGGTCAGGGGTTTTTGGGGCGTTCCTGAAAGCAGAGCTTGGCTCGAATCCAGCATGCCGCATTGCACAACTGAAATGAACACTTTTGCTAGATAGTCTGTCTTCGAAGCAAAAGTAGGCAAGCCCAGTCCAACAAAATTTTCCTGCTCACGATGACGTACAAGGATCAAGCTTCTGCCCTATGGCAAGCATTCTTTCTGCACACAGATGGTTATATGCTTCGGAGGATTGTGTGTATTTTGTATGCAAAGCGCATAGCTGAGGCGGTGGCTCTCTTAACAGCGACATTGAACCATGATCACGGCACCTGTCTATTTAAGTAAGTCCTGTGCCCTTGCTGCCAAGAGCCCAGGAGTCTCTGCCTTCTGCCTCTGAATACAGTGGTGTTCCACAGAAAGCAGGCAGCCATTGATGAGGAAGATTATGATGCTGCAAAGGCCATCAAAGCCGAGATAGCCAAGGTGAGGGCAGGAGGGGTGCCGCCTCCCGTCAACGAGGTGCCTGCGCATGTTGAGGCCCGCAGCTCGAATGGTCACGCGACAGAGGCAGAGCTGACACTGGGGCCGACGCCTGCCGGTCTGTTCTCTTTTCTGACTACCTTTTTTCCAGTAAGGTAGTATGCCAATCTGGGTCATTCAGTCTTGGGAATTCTGAACATCAGGGAAGAGAAAATGGGAATGCTCATACTCAGGAGAATGGATGTATGCCTGAAACATGAGGGGAGAATGGCCGGGTGGAGGAGGGGG
>QAXI01000449.1:1533487-1556681 GCA_004335615.1 Chloroidium sp. JM | reverse complement strand
GGGGGGGGGGGGCGGAGGCCTCGAGCGGGAAGATGGTCTTCCCCTGAAGGGGAAGATAAAAGTGAGGGGCATTTGCGGATATGTGAAAATTTAGCTGACTGTTTTTTTTCAGCACCAGCAGAGCGTCTGCTTGCATGCTTTTAAGTCTGGTCGGACGTGACAAATTTGGGCGGCATCTGCCCTCTTTAAGACGACAGCATGCTTCTCTGTAGGTCGATCGCATTCTCATTCACCCTATTCAGGCTCCTTCACATCTCAAGCACAAGTACTATCAGTGTTTCTCTGAGAAGGAAGGCGGATCGAAACGACCTTCCTACCCATGGCGCATCCTTGGAAGAGAGCTGGTGTCCAGGCCTTGTGACGAAATCTGAGCCTAGAGCGGAAGCCTTCAACGTCCAATTTGCCAAGGAACTGGCTCGAGAAGTGCGTGAAGCGGATGCCGGCGAAGTGAGGAACCTTGCAAACCTGCATGCGACCGAAACTCGTATTGCACGGTGGCATGAATGGGCATCTCGTTCGTATTCACCGCCCAGCTTCAGAGATGCTTCTATAGCTGCTCAGCTATGCCAGTTGTGGTGTTGTCTCCCAGCACTAGCAAGCTTCTTGCATCACACGCAGGGCCTGGAGCTGGTATTTTACGGCGATAGCATCACTGAGCAGTGGAGGGGGACAGATCAGGGCATGTAAGTCCAATATCTCAACCAGCGAGAGAGGCCTGGTCTGACCCTGCACTGATTCGAGCATAAAGATTCTGCCCACTGTGTGGAGTTCCACAATCAGCGCCTGCAGGGCGATAGCTCGGGCCACAGGAGACGAGGCTATCTTTGACAAGTACTTTGGGAGCAAATACCGCTGCAACGTCCTTGCTGTTGGCGGTAAGCACACCCTGCCCCTGAAACTTCCATGCCGTATCTCAGGGCTTGCTGTGAGAGTTGAAGTAGGTTCTGAACAGCCAGAGCAAAGCATCCCAGCAGATTGCGATCTACAGGAGATCAGGTGGGGCACTTGCTGTGGAGGATGCTGCACGGGGAGGTGCCAAAACTCCACCAGCCGAAGCTGGCGGTGGTGATGATAGGCACCAACGACCTGGGGGCTGCCAGTGCCTGCTCCCAGGGCGACCCACACCGGATCAGCTCGGTCACTGGCGGGGTGAAAGGCAGGTGTGTTCCTCAAGATAAGACCAGCATCTCAGGCAAAGCAACTTATGCGTTGGCAAGTAGCGTTTCAGGTTCCCCGTAGTTTAGCAATGTGAGCAGATTTTGGAGCTTTGTTCTTCAACTACGGATCCTGGATGGGTCAAACTATTCCGGGTGAAGGGCGCTGGGTCGAGCAATGGATTGCCCCGTTCTCACCTGCAGCACCTTGGACATCAATGGCAACCGCCCAGACTCATTTGTGGAGTCATCAAAACGGCTGCTGTCGATGCGCCTGCCTCACCCCCAATGGGCCCCCGATGCGGCAGGATCAAGTGCCTATTCTCACCAGTGCAATCATCAAATCGGCTGCTGTCAACGCCTCCACCTGATCTCTGATCGGATGCCGCAGGATCAACGCCACCATCTCCCTGCTGAGGGAGAAAGTGCCAGAAACCCAGATCCTCATGCTGGCCGTCCTGCCCCGGGGCAGCGCCACCAGCCCTGAAACGCAGTACACGTGGCCGGGGGTTTACACGCCCGCCATCCAGGACATCAACGACTGGCTGGCCAAGACCGCGCAGGACCTGCCGGGGGTGCACTACCTGGATTGCGGCCCCAAGCTGCTCATCGACGGCACGGTATGCAGAAGCTGACCCTCCATGCACTGCCTTCCCTGCTTGTATTGACTTTGCCAGACAACCCGATGAGAGAAATGCAATGTATGGGAGCAAGGGATGCTCTTTTGCTGGTATCTTGCGACGTCTCTCTCGACATCCTGCTGACGGATGCCCTTGCTGGGGAGTGCAAAATGTCCCACCTTTCCCAGTCCTCCTTTTGGTAGGCAATTACGGCGACTCCCCTGGAGGGCTGCCCTTAATGGGTGTACATGTGGCCAGAGTGACTTGCCCCATTGGAACAGTGACTCAAGAATTTGCCAGTTGACAAACTTCATTGATGGAACTGGCAACGGTTCCCTACATGCCGCAGATAAGCCCTGCAATATTTGGTGACGGCCTGCACCCCTCCCCCATCGGCATGCTCATAATGGCCAAGTGCATCTCGCCTGTGGTGGACGAAATCATGGGGCCGCCACGCCTCTCCTTCTCAGGCAGACTTGTTGATGGCCTGGCGAGGCTCATCAAGCGCGGCTGAGGGCGGGATCGAAACTCTTGGAAACTGGCATGGCACTTGACAGCTGTGATACGCATTGCTCATTTACTGCGACGTGACAAGATCTGCCATTCGTTTTATCCTTGATGGGAGGTCCTGAATTCCTGCCCTCAGCACTCAGGCAGGTGTGTCTATGCCAGATGATCTGTTTATTTTTGTTCCTGCATGATGTCCATGGCTGCCATTTCTGAGATCCAACAAGGCATGCAGCATCTGTGAGGAAGGGAGCTGCATTGACAAATTTCGTATTGCATACTGTGAGCAGCCTCTGGCTCGCTACAGGCTGTGATAAGGAGACGATGTAATCTGCAAGTGATTCTCAATTTTGTCATTGGTGGGCAAGGACAATGCATGCAATGTCAAGGAGGCAAGTGATCACTACTTGAGGATTTGCGCAGAACGATGCATGGCTGTTCCCAGGTGCCTATCAGAGGTTCAACACATTCCTGCAACGATGCAAGTACTCTCAGATAAAACAACGCAGGGCCATGCCCTGCTATACATGTGCGGTTTGAAGAATGGCAAGCAGCTGAGAGGAAGTGGGAACTGAGCAGAATGCGATTGAGGCCATGATTTAACGAAGTGGTCGCAATTGGCAGCAGCATGTGACACTATGTTTCTGTCTTAGAAATGAAGCGACTGGGCCAGAGAGAATTCAATGGCGAGTGGTGAACCTCTGGGAGGAAGAGTACCTCCCACTCCAACTCAAGCCCGCATGGTCGATCCTTGCAATGGTTCTATCTGGATAGCGTGCGCGATTGCGACCTGAGGAGAGGAGGACCAGTGTTGTGTGCTTCAGATGAAACGATACGAAAGGAAATCAAAGCTCGTCATGTACCTGCTGGGTTCTCCTTCTCTCTGGCAATCTTGGGGCCATACAAAGATCGCCAAGAACGCCTTCAGCCGAGAGAGAGCGCGTCTGTCGATTTTCTGCTTGTGGGGACGGAGATCTTGGGAAGAAGGGGTAGAATAGGAGCGGAAATTTGCGAGTTTCAGCTAACAATTACACTCAGCGCCAGCAGAGAGTCTGCTTCGTATGCATTTGCTTATTGCAATTTGGAAAAATTGGGCGGCATCTGCCCTTGATGGTGATGCTTCTCTGTAGGTCGATCACATCCTTGCTTGCCGTGTCCAGGCTCTTTCAAACCTCAAGCTCAACGTATGTCACAGTCTCTTTGGCGGGGAACTCGGAGCACAACGACCCGTCTACCCAGGGCGCGCATGTGGAGGAGAGCTGGTGTCCAGCTCTTGTGACGAGACCTAGACCTCAGAACGTCCAACTGTCCAAGGAACTGGCTCGAGAAGTGCGTGAAGCGGATACTGGCGAGGTGGGAAACCTTGCTGAGCTGCATGCGATTTTTGCACTGCTTAATAACCTGAACAAGCATCTTCGTCGCCTCCCTCCTCCACTCCCGGAGAGGAGCTCCTCACTACCCCATATGGTAGTCTCCCATCACAAGCAAGCCTTTTGCACAACGTGCAGGGGGTGGATCTGATATTTTATGGCGATAGCATCACTGAGCAGTGGAGGGGCACAGACCAGGGCGGGTATATCCAACGTCCCAATCAGATTCAAAAGCTGGTCCCACCCTGAACCTGGTTCTTTGCACAGGTACCTAGTGATAGGACTCTCACAATCGTTGCATGCAGGGCTACTGCTCGTGCCGCAGGAGATGAGGCTATCTTCAACAAGTACTTTGGCAGCAAGTACCGCACCAGTGTCCTTGCTATCAGCGGTAAGCGATCGCGTCCCACCCGGACACTTCCAAGCTGCATCTCAGAGGTTTCCATCGACGCTGCGTGAGGTTCTGGACAGTATGAGAACGGCACCACAACAGCCTGCGACCTGCAGGAGACCAGGTGGGGAACTTGCTGTGGAGAATGTTGCATGGGGAGGTGCCAAAAATCCATCAGCCGAAGCTGGCGGTGGTAATGATAGGCATCAACGACCTTTATTATGCCAGTTTCTGCTCGGGGGGGGACCCCCAACGGATTAGCCAGGTCACCAGAGGGGTGAAGGATAGGTGTGTTCCTGAATATCAGACCAGCCTCACAGGCAAAGGCAGTCATGCCTCGGCGAGTGGCTTTATGCACTTCCTGTGAATTGTGGCCATGTGGCCAAGTCTTGAAGCCCTTTTACCCTTCAACTCGCATGTCCTCTTGTGGGTTGGTGCACTCCGGGTGCAGGGCCGTATGTCAGGCAACGGCTGCCCCTTTCCCACCGCCGGCATCATGGCATGAATTGGAAGTCGCCCAGACGTACGAGTGCAATCATCCACTCGTCTGCTGTCGATGCCCTCACCCTCACCCCAACCCCAAGGGGCACCGATGCCGCAGGATCAACGCCACCATCTCCCTGCTGAGGGAGAGGGTGCCGCAGACCCAGGTCCTCATGCTGGCCGTCCTGCCCCGGGGAAGTGCGACCAGTCCTGAAACGGAGTACACCTGGCCCGGCGTGTACACACCTGCCATCCAGGACATCAACGATTGGCTGGCCAAGACCGCGCACGACCTGCCGGAGGTGCACTACCTGGACTGCGGGCCCAGGCTGCTCATCGACGGCACGGTACGCCCGCGCTGACCCTAATTGCCTTCCCTGCTCGTCTTGACATTGCCAGATAAATCTTGACATGTTTGCGATGAAATGTAAACATCGATGCTCTTTTGCTGGGATTCTGGGACGTCCCTCTTGACATCGTGTCGAGTGATGCCCTTGCTGGGGAATTTGCGCAAAATGTCCCGCCTTTTAGTCCCACTGGTGATATGCAAGTCTAACAATCCTTCTGGAGAGCTGCCCTCACTAGTCAAATGTGACAGCAGTGACTTACCTTGCTGGAATATAAAAATTGACGGGTGCGGGCTGGCGACTGAAATATAGGATGGGCATTTTGGAATTTGATATGGTTCCCTCCATGCTGCAGATAAGCCCTGCGATATTCGTTGATGGCGTGCACCCCTCCCAGATCGGCATGCTCGAATTGGCCAAGTGCATCTCGCCTGTGGTGTACGACATCATGGGGGCGCCACGCCTCCCTTTCCCAGGCGGACTTGCTGATGGCCTGGCAAGCCTCATCTAGCTTAGTGAGGCTAGGACTGAACCCTGTGAAAGGAGAGGGGGGGGGGTGGGGGAGACGGGCTTGGCAATCTACGGCGGTGGTTAACTGATACACAGCCCATGTACTGCATCGTGACAAAATGGCGGTTCGTTGGTACTGACAGGAGGGGCTGAACTTTTTGCCCTCAGCATCCTGTCGGGACACCAATGTGTGATGGGCTTCATGCCCACAGCGCTATTCGTCTGGTCAGACAGGTGATACAGCTGCATTGGCGGGCTTTGTATTGCAGACTGTGGGCCAGCTAAGGCTTACTGCAGGTTGTGACCAAGAGACGTTGCACACACACAATAGTTTTGTGAGTCTCTAACTCTCGGTTTGTGAGGGGCAAGGGCATTCCGTGTGTCATCAAGAGGTCAGACAAGTGATTGTTCAAGATTTGTACAGCCTGCGTTCTGAGCAATTCTAATTGTCCATCAGAGATTTTGTAAGGAAACCTTAATGATGCAAGTGCTATCCACTACAACGGCACTGCTTTGGAGGAGTCTAGGGCTCCCCTGCTCTATACAAATAATAAGCAGAGATTTATATACAACGCAGACCATGCTTTGGAACAAAGCACAACGCAAATGCAAGATTGTGTTGTCAGTAGACGCCAGCAAAAATGATGCCAAACAGCCAAATTTCCCGTTATGGGACAGAGTCAGTCTACTGGTTCATTCTGTTCAGTCATTCATTGTGCCAACTAGGAGGCGGTGGCAGAGAGAAGAATCAGTCAAGCTTCAAAATCGGAGTCATCTTTGATCTCATCCGCGCTGTGCTCTTTGTCGGATTCATCACCCTCCTCGTCTATCGGTGCGAGCTTCTTGGGGGTAGTCCTGGCGGCACGTACAGCCTGGGTATGCCTCTGCGTGCTTGGCGCCTCCTGCTCACCAGAGACCGAAGTTGTTATCCTGAAGGCTGCAGGCTGGCATTGCAGCCCTTGATCTGCATTTGATGCTGGCTCCCTCTAGGACCCCCTGGGGAGACCGCGCCTGTTTCATTGCCCTGCAGGTTTCGATGCTCACACCTCACAGCCTTGGTACATTGCGCCCTTCCTGCCAAGCAAGCACTGATGAGACTCACCCCTTCCCCTATGATCTCCAGGTCACTGTCATCAGACACCACGGTCTGCCGCTTTGCCCTCTTGGCTGCGCCGCTCGTCGCGCCTGCAGGGCCAATGTGGGTGTCCTTTCAATTTTTTCCAAGACTGCAGGACCTTGGCATTGAACGCTGCAGTCTGCACACACCAGACTCAGGCAGTGATTGGAAGGCACCTTTCCGCTTCTTATCTGAGGTCTTGGACTGAGACGGCGTTCCGTTGCCCTGGCTCTGGCTTTGGCTAGACAGGAAGCTCAGCAGGGTGCTTTGCTTCTTGGACTTGCCTGCAGCACAGTAAGCTTTGCAATCCTTCCTCTTCCCAATCATCGATGCCACACAATTGCAGTGCGACACATGGAGCTATTCCAGTACCTGAGGGCTGGCCACCTTCTGAGTCTGACTCTGCCACCCTGCAGTCATCAAGATGCTGGTCATCAAGTCGCTCAGATTTTTTCAATGTGGTTTCAAGGCTGGAGAGCATCATCTGAAGCCCATCAGCATTGCGCAAGCAGCATGAAAAGGGTCACAAGCACCCATTCCGCACACCATCATCCCCGCCTCACCCAGGCGCATCGGCTTCTTCCTCGCTGGAGTCTGCACTGCTGTTGGAGGAGTCGTCCTCGTTGTACTTCTTGCGCTTGACAGCCCTCTGGGAGGTCCTGGGTGCCCTGCCTGTATCCGACTGCTCCTGCAGCATGCTGCTGTGCTTGCTTCCGTTGAAACGGTATCACTTTTGAAGTTGGTTGCGGTGAGGAGGACAAAGGGATGTGGACAGCTGCACCTGACTGGGCTCGGTCTGTTGGGTGGTGACGGCGGGAATCGCTGCCTTCTGTGAGCCGGAAGGAACGGCTGCTTTCTCTGCAGCAAAGCTGGCACGTTCACCATCCGTTGAAACAGAACACGGCTGGTGTGCCGGGGCATTGTCACTGAATTTGCAACGGAGAGCAAGGGCTTCCGACGTCTGTGAGAAGATCAGCGGTGGCAGGGAGCCATGCCTGCTTGCTGTAAGGTGGAGGGCAGAGGCATGGGGAGCTCCTCGGGATTCTCCTCGGCTGTTCCAACCCAGTGGTGCTCTGAGAACACTATCTGCAGGATGCAGCTTACGACTTGACAGATTTGCCACAAAAAGCAAATACTGTGCTGTACAGCTCACAGACCGGCTGCCTCTGAGAGCCCACACAGAGAGCTTGCTGCAACAGGCTTTGACAGGTTGCCGACACATCGTGCAGCTTCTAATGCATTACTGTGGGAATGCCAAGGAGGAGGGGGAGTGTGTGAGCAAGCACCATGCTCTCAAAGATGTCCTCACACAGCACCTCCTTCTGAGCAAACCGCAGCGTCATGTACTTGTTCCTGGGGAAGAACAAGGTGCCCATGAACTTGAGGCGGCCTTCAGGGAAGTCGATGTACAGCACGGGGTTCCTGGTGTCCAACTGCGACAGCGTCCCCTGCACCCCACCAGTCAGTGCCTTGGTAAATCAGGACTGCCCCAATCTGTGCCTTGATTGCACAGGAGACTGAAGAGGGTCCCTTGGAGGGCTGATCCCATGGAGTTGCCACCTGACAGCTCAATAGGACCAACCAGATAAACGGAAAGAGAAAAGACAGTAAGGTCTCCAGTTCCCACTCTAGGAATTGTGCTGAAGGAAGGAACGTTGCATTGTGGTAAGCTTACGCCATGGTTGATACAGCTTGGGACTGCCAATTTTGTAATTGAGCTGAAGATACGGGACGGAGGCGAGGGCTGACCATTCTGCCGGCCGTGGAGGCGGAGAGGCGGGCAGAGATGTTCAGCAGGTACCTGCCACCACAGCACCGGTGGGCATAGCATGATGCAATGATAGGCTGGACAGACTCGCAAGTCGACTAACAGGACTGGCGGGAGGGGGGGGTTGCAATCATGAGGCAATGAGGTGGTTGGGCTGACGGGAACTCACATCCGGAACCCGAGGAATTGACGTCCACACGTTTGGCTTTTGACACCACCTGCAGAGTTTCCAGCATTGCTGTAGGCAGCCCATCACATGCAAGCAAGTACGCGAAGAAGGCAGGAACGGAGCTGTCCTGGCCCAAAGCATAGGCGGTGGAATTGCCAGGGGATTTAGAGAGTACTTGTATGGCGGCAACACTCCACAGGAAGTTCATGTGTCCACTGCAAATTCTAATGTAATGGCGATTGTGGATCGTGCCCCCCCAATATGGTAGGAGTTCAGATTTGACATTTCAAGAAGGTTTTGGCTCGGCATGGCTGATATGTGACTCACCCCTCGATCAAATGCAAGCTGCTGCAGCCTGCTGCTCTCATCGAGCTGCGCTTGAGCCTTTTCATCGAGCTTCACCTCCGGTTCTTTGGCTTTAGCTGTTTTGGGAGGCATCCTCGATGGATATTCTAAGGATACAGACTGAGACTAAAGTCAAAGAGCGACAAGGTGCGTTTTTAAAATGATGCAATAACTTGATGAGGGCTTCGCGAGAGCACTGAGAGTAGAGAACACAAAGATTTGGGTTTAGGGGTTTGCCAAGTCAGATTCAAACAAGCCAATGGCTGTTGAACCGCCTTTGACCAAGGCTTACAAGGTGAACAGCCTCCTTCGAGCCGTGGGCACAGTAGCTTTTGATCAAACAGACGTCTCTCTCAGTCAAAGTCAAAAGCACAGCACAGTTTGTTCAGCGCAGTAGCAGCATACAAATTACAAGTACGCGTGTGGCCAAGCACACAAGCCCACCCAAAGTGGGTGAAAGCCATGGCAGGCGCATCCTCAGCCTGCCTCCAGCACGACCGGGGCTCGTTTCGTCTGGCCAGGCTTGGATCGCCCGATCCCATGGTTTGGCAAGCCCTTGTTGAGGCCCTCCAGCAGCATGCAGGCCTTGCAGACGTCCTGGCTGCTCATGTAACCGCACCGCTGGCAGGTGCCAGCCTTGGTCAGGGGCTGCCCCGTCTCCGTCACCGGGACCCGCATGGTCTCCCCCGCATGTATCAGGTCCACGATGGCATGGGGCCGCACGGCCTGTGTATTTTGCCATCTGTCAATGCATCGATTGCCACTGCGGGCAGGTTTGCCTGACTTGCTTACATGCATGTAGGCGCACTGGTTGAATTCTCCTGCAAAGCTGGACAGCTTCTGCTGCAACATCCTACGTCTGTCATGCCTGATGCATTTTTGTCGACTGAGACCGCCGAGAAGGAGACCAGTGACACACAGTGTGAAGGGAGAAAAGGGCGGGACATAGGCAGAAACCCACCTCCAGGTCCTTCACAAACTCCCGCGCAAATCCGCGTGCGGCAAACGGGGAGTAGGTGCACTCTGTGGAGAAGTAGTCCAGCTTCTTGAAGTAGGCATACATCACGATTTCCTTTTCGTAGGTGTACTTGAAGGGCTTGACCCGCGGCAGGGAGCCGTCCTCCCCCGTGATGATGTTGGTGCAGCGCCCAAGGCGGGGCAGATCCCCCCGCAGCAGGTTGAGCAGCACGGTTTCGGCGACATCGTCCGCATTGTGGCCTGCGGAGTGGCTTGGATTTCAGCCAAACCTTTCATCTCGAGGGTCGGCTGAACCCTATTCTTGAGGAAGAAGCCCACGACAATTTCTTGTGGTTGTCTGCTACTCAAGAGACAGACAGGCCTGAGGAATGGTCATCGACAGCATTGCTCGTCAATGCCTGGGATCTTCAATATGACAGGCCTGAGGAGTGGCAGCTGGTAGCTTGTCAGGACCGAGCATTCCTGCCTTGCCCAAAGCACTGCAAGGGCGTATTATCTTTCTATGCCACAGGGGCAAATCAATCGAGTTAGCAAATCAGACGTATAGCTGCAGAG
Source organism: Chloroidium sp. JM (assembly GCA_004335615.1). Taxonomy (NCBI): domain Eukaryota; kingdom Viridiplantae; phylum Chlorophyta; class Trebouxiophyceae; order Watanabeales; family Watanabeaceae; genus Chloroidium; species Chloroidium sp. JM. Next base: position 1,546,367 of record QAXI01000449.1, on the reverse strand, counting down.
TTGAGCGATGCAGACCTGTGGCAATCTTGTCAGCCTTGCACAGGAAGGCACCCCTGTCGAGGGCCTGTCTTCTGAACACCCCACAGAACGTGCAGTTGTTCTTGTGCCCGATCTGGCGCACGATGGCGTCCATGGTCCATCCGTACAGCTGCTGGTAGGAGACAATGGTCAGGGGGATCTGGTACTGCTGCTCGTTCCTCTTGACGGTCTCCAGGGAGTCATCCCTGTAGCCTGCAGCCAGTGCACTTGGAACTCACCGATTTGAGTCCACTGCTAAGAAGGACTGCAGTCATTCACTTCTGACAGGAGTTTGGTGGAGATTGTGTGTATAGCTGCCAAAGCGGACCTGTGATGCCCTCATCCACCGAAAGCAGAAATAGGTCCAAGCCATAGTCGTGCCTCCGGTTGAGAAGAGTGAGAATGTGCGCCAGCACAGTTGAATCCTTCCCTCCTGCATGAAGCATGCTCTGCATCAGATATAACGTTGTTTTTGCACACTGCAGATGTCTCACAGGCAGACTTAATTTGTGTTTTGCGGTCAGCACTCGACACCTGCACTGCTGGGGTGAAAATTGCACCTGAGGCTCCAACGGCGACTCGCTCTCCTCTCTTGAAGAGTTTGTTGTCGATGATCGTTTTGTGAATCTCCTCCTCAAAGTTATGATAAAAGCATTCACGGCAAAGCTGCAGTGCAGGCACAATCTTTGTGCCAAGCGAGTCTAGTGATGATGGGGTGTCAGAACTAGGCTTGCAATGATTTTCACCCCATTAGCATGCTAGTAATGCAAATTGTAAGCGATCAAACAAAGAGCGACATCAGTACTATGCACTCGCACCTGTTCAGCTGTCTTCGGTCGTCTCAACACTGCACGCTCCTCTTCACAGCATCCGCAAAGCTTCTTCATAGGCTGTGCAGCGTCAGAGAAAAATAATTCGTAAATCAAGGTGCAAACGTGCAGGAAGGACCCGCAACGCAATTGGAAGGGAGGGATTGCCGAGTTTGAACCTAGAGGAGGGGGCCGCTGCCAGGACAAGGACCATACATTACAAGCTAAAAAATTTCTCCTCACCACTGTGATTTGGCGATCAAATAAATCAAGCAGCAGAGCAGCACCACAGGATTGTGTCCTGTCCAGAAATGGTGCCATCAAAGAAAAACGAGGGCCATATGAATACTTCAACCCACAGGACCCATCCAAGGTCGATGTCTGTCACATTTGGTTCGCTCAAAAGTTCGCATAAATTCGCCAATCGATTCCTTGCAGACCTGCTGGTGTACCCACCGAGCTGCAACCCCAAAGCTCTCTTGGTGGCTGCCACAAATGATCCTCTTCCACAGCTGAATCACATGGCCCGCCTTCACGCTGCAAGAATTCAACCGTGCAGATACCTCTATACAGCAACCTTCTCAGATGCCGCGCATTCAAGGCTGCTGAAAGCTGCCGGTGGCTGCGCTGCTTTCCTTTCCCCCCTGCTGCTGCTGCATTGCCAGCTTATGTGCTTTGCAGGCCGTGCGAGCCACCTCAGTCACTCTGGCTGCCAACGATGCTCGCACCTTCCCCGGAACCTGTCAAGAAATGCATGCTTCAGGATGTATTCAAGAGCCTTCTACACGCCAAAATTCGACAGTACATCCTACAGGAGAATGGGCTGCCGTCCTTGCTGGAGTGCTCTTCAAGCTAGAATGGCCTGCAGGCATCCCTCTTCCATGGCAAGCAAAGCTAGACTGGTAATCGCTCGCTCAGAGGAAGGTCGAGCATTGGACATGGAAGTCTAGCTTCACTCCGTTTTTACGTACCTCTGACAAGCCATCCTGGTGCATGTGGCGCACGAGTCTACATTGTCAAACGCTCTTCATGCACCTGCGCACCCTTCCTGTGGGACTTCCCCCAGTGATGCAGATAACGAGAGACAGACACCTCGGAGATGAAGGCAGCGGCGCAGCGGGCCTGGGCAGACTCCAGGGCAATCGCTGCGGCTGTACCGGTAATGGCGGGGGTCCACTCGTGGTGTGCCAGCCCAGACATGGCGTGCACCACCCGAGGCTGCGCGACCCTGGCAGCCTCCTCAACACACCCGGTCAGCACCTGCGGGGTACACACCTCTTGAGACTCATGTCCTGAGAGAACGTCCAAGTTCTCTCTTTGAAGCTGCGCCAAAGGCCACGGAGGCCGTCAGGGGCCTCTTCTCGGAGTTTGACTCCAACAGCTCCCCCCTTGGCAGCTTCCCCCATGGCAGCTCTGACAGACCGCGATGCTTTGATATGGCGTGGATCTCAGGAGAAAGGTGGTGCTCCGGCATGGACGATGACACTGCACCTGTACAGATTGCATCCATCTCCTGGCCCCGTGAGTGAGATGGGAAGGAAAGGAGCATACTTCGGGAACCACTGCTGCTACCAGCTCCTCCGACACAGGCTGCAACATGCTCTGCAGGCTCTCGACTGAGATCGGCTGCCCGGGCCGACAGAGGGCTGCGGCCTCCTCTTCCAGCCTGGCGCCCTGGGGGACCCCCACCCCTGCAGCTGCGGTACACCTCTCCAGGCACTCCGCTGCCACGTTCCGGCCCACCACCTCCGAGATGTAGGACACCACGTCCCTCAGCTTCACCTGTGCAGAGGTGAATCAGGCATTGCCCCCTTGTGGTCAAAATTTGCCGCCTTTGGGACTTGTGGCGCAATGCAGGATTTTGACGTGATTGATGTTTGGGCACCGAGCATCATGCAATCGGGCGATTGATACTGATTCCCTCTTTGCGCTCTCTGCCTATGTAAAAGGACGCTAACGCATCTTCTGCATGAAGGTGCTGTCTTTATTCCAGGCGCAAGGGGGCTAAGTGAGTCGCGCATGCCCCGCACAATCAACTCAAATGCATTGAACCGCCTCACCTATTTATCTGCTCAGATCTTGAAACAGAGCACTCTCAGGAAGCAGCAGGAGGTTCACCGGCTGCTGTGACGCGCTGTACATGTCCAGGAAGCTGCTGCGCAGCTGCAGCAGGGCAGGGTCCGTGCAGCCGGCCGCGATGCGCTGCACCCCCTCCGGCACCTGAGGGTTGGCCTTGAGGGTGGAGGGCACAGTGGGCACCAGCTTGCGGATGCGGCTGACGCGCACCTGCCGCCTGCTGCCCGCAGCATGGGCCTGTATACTACAAGTGGTCTGTGCAGGCCTGATATCTGCCGAAAATGTGCAATGTTGGGCGAGGCGTGTTTTGCCTGCATTCAAGCTCAAAAAGGCATCAACTTTAAATCTGGTGCAGGTGTGCATAGATCAATCTTCCTGCTATAGAGCTGGGACAGAAATGGAAGCACATGACAGCGGAATCCTGAGGCACTGATCCGAGTGATGGTCATGTTCGCAGGTATAAATTTGCTGTGAGATGCAGTGCAAGGGTTGAAGGTTCCAGAGGGGCTCAATTAAGCGGAAAACAGGTCGACCCCTCTTCCTTCACGATTGGCGGATATGGAGCTGCCAGTGCAGACGATGCAACAGTGTGATCCTTCAAAGTTCCACAGCTTCCAGTCTCACATGGCTGGCATAGATGACATGTAAGGGCTTCTGGCATGAATCCGTTTGATTCTGGATCAATCAGAGGAATGTGAAACAAGCTGGTCCTGCAAGCTATATCCAGAGTGTTCCATGCATGGGCATCTGCTCTTCACAGCTGCTTAGTACAGTGTTCTGTACCGACAAGACAAAGGGTTGGTGAAAAGAGGCCCACCTGCAGGTTGAGGCGGGCCTGGTCCAGCAGAGGGCAGCACAGCTGCATCAGCTGCAGGTCCACCTCCGACGCCTCCCCACCACCGCCAGTCTCCACCTCCCCGCCGAGCCTCGATCCCTCCGGCGGAACCCCCGGCCGCCCACCGAGGCGCTCCCACAAAGCGTCGAGCACGCTCCGCATGCACAGCCCCAGCCCCGTGAAGGCACCGCCACCTTCCTCGCTGGGAGGGGGTACAGCAGCGGTGCTGATGTCATGGAGCTCTCCCGAGGCGCCGGTCATGGGAGCACCGGCAACGGGTCTGCTGGGGTTTTGCATCCCCGCCAGAAGGGAGAGCAGGGAGGAGAAGTAGCGGGAGGCGGTGGAGGGTGGGTCCGAGGGGAGGAACCAGAGGTACTTGGCCACCCAATGCACGGTGCACAGCAGGTCCAGGGGCTGGGTGGCCTGCTGGAGGATGACCCTCACATCCACTCCCACTGTTGGGCACTCAGGCAGCTGACCTTTCGCATCTGGCCCTGTCATTGCATGCAATACAGTTCAGACCGTGAGAGCAGTTGTTTTGACATTATCAAGCAACTGATTCTCTGTGGGTCATCTCCTCTGGCAGCCTTGCCGGATGAACGCATGTAAATTCTCTAGCAACATTTGTGGACTCAATACTCACGGCGGGAAATTTGGCTGCAAGTGTATGGAACGGGGAATCAAATGGCTTTGCACTGCATAACCCTACCGCGGTGGGATGGTCTCACGGATTGGGCTGGGGTGGAGGGCATTTGCCGTCATGGCCCCTGATGCCCCAAATTGCAGGTAGGAGAGGAACAGGGCCAGGGCGGAGAGGGAGGTGAGGTGCTGCGGCCCTCTGTCTGCACCACGCTTCTCCTGGCTCTCTCCCACCAGCACCTGCAGCTTGCCTGACATGCACCTGCAGTTTGGCAGAGGCATCAGCTCCCAATTGCTTGCTGAGTCATCTTCAAGCACCACCAGAGTTACAGGCTTGCTACTACCTTTGCAACCTGCTTAGAAAGCTTCTTTGAGGTCCTGATTGGAACATGCTGAAGAGCTCCAAATGGACAAATATTGGTGCCAGAGAATGACACATCGACAGAGACTTCAAATTTCAAAGTGAGCTAGATGCATTGAAAATGGCGAGCTGTGATTTATCGTGATCACAGGAGGGAATTGCCTGATGAGGTTGGCGTTCAGCCTGTAGCTGTCAGCGGCTTCCAGGATCAGCACGTACAGCCTCAGGGCGGGGGGGAACTCTGCAGCCACTGTCACGGCAGATTGGCTAATCTCATGACCAGGCTTGGCCAGCCGGGAGGTGGCGCTGCGAGCGGAGGGGGAGGGCTTGCTGAAGCCCAGACTGGGACCCCCGCTGGGTGGGCTGCTGGCCATGCGTCCAGGGCCAACTCTGCTGCCGGGTGCCTGTGACAGACTGGCTTTGTAAACACATGGCTGCACTTGAGCAGGAAGGTGGGGAGTATCTATTGCTGGGCATTCTGGGCTGTAAGAAATTCCTCGAGCTTTTAAATACAGGCCTGATTCATAGGGAAATTGGCTGGTTCAGTCCAGCCTGAGCACAAAAGAAGATTCAGCTGTGATGAGATTATTCCACACAGCTCTGCTCCACAAGTCCATGCTGTGCAACACAATCGTGAAACACACAGTTGCAATTTTCAGACAGTAAACCAAGGCAGCTGCAAGCGCGGACGAAATCCACTACCCTTCAAATCGGTTCTTGCAGCTCCTGCTCTCACACAAAGTAATGGCCTTGAGCCACTGTAAGTACCCTGAAATACAAGGTCCATGAAAGCCTGCCACTTCCCAATTTTCAAGGAAATAAGCTTGCCTGCAGGCGCTGGGTGATGCGTTGGAACTTGGACACGTCCCGCCCGGCCAGGCTGCCCAGCTCCTCGTCGAGCACGGCCTCTCCGGTGGCCGCGGCCTGCAGCAGGTAAGCAAAGGTGGTGGCAGAATTTTTTGAAGTAAGGAGGGGTCCGGAGGGGAAGTGGGGAGGGGGGGGGGGACTGGCGTCATTTGCAGAGCATGGTCAGCAAGAGGCAGCAGCAGGTATTGTGTGCACATAATTGGATGATTTGTACTTGAACGTGGCGTGTGCTGGGAAAGGAGGCGTTCGAAAAGGCACACACCAAATCACAAACAAGCTGCAAAAATGCCCCTTTTGCTCCAGTACAAATAAGCCGTGGGTATTTCACCAATGGATGCCAACTGATACCGATGACACGTCAAGGTTGAGGGCTGTGGCGATACAAGCCTTGCCATCCTTTGGGCACAGAGCGGATACAGGATGGCGTGAGGGTGATTTACCTTGGAGGTGGAGGGGTTGAGGGACAGGGTGGGGAAATTGCAGTCATCCAGAGCCCCTGGGCTGAGGGATCCCATGCGGGGGGTGGGTGTGAGGGCGGGGCTGTGGCCGGTTTCGGACGCGCGAGGGGTGGCTGCCTCACTGCTGCTGTCCCAGCTGGCGAATAGGCCCTCCGCCTCCTCCCTGCACCCAATCTTTCCACTCTCAGAACAAATATCAATGAATTGCAACACAAGGCTGATTGAGATCCCACCTTGAGGATTCCAGCCCAGTATGCAGCTTTCTACCAGTAGCAGGATGTCGGGAGTAGCTACTTGATGCATTCAGGCAGCAAACACAAAAGCCAGGCAGCGGACATTGAGGTGAGGTTCTGCTCTCACAATCCCTGCAAAGCCCATCAGAGATATCACAGGGGAAGGGAAGACTGGCCTGACGGTGTTCAGCACGGCTTCCCGGAAGTGCGCAGCCTGCAGGGGGCGCTCCGGTGGTGCATCCTTTGCCGCCTCCAGGTGCTCTGACAGCCGAGACGCCACCAATGGGGGAAGTGAGTCACTAGAAGATAGGGTCCATGGCAGGATCTGGTCCACCTCCACCACCCCCGACAGGACCAGGTCCAGAAGGACTGCCTCCATGCCTACAGCATGGCGTTAGTCACGGTATTTTTGGGTCCTGAGGGCTGGCTAAACACACCCGTTTTGGTGGTGGCTGTCGCTGAGACACAGCTTCCGCACCCCTGAGGAGTTTTGGTCAGAATGACATGGTATATTGCCTCCATCGACATGCATATCTGTCAAACTTCAGCCTTCAGCGAGGGGGAGATTTTGCAGTTAGTCACAAACGACACAGCAGGCAACCAAAATCACCAGCTTTTCACCAGCCCAGCCACTCTCTACCCATTTCTTGGGAAGTATGCTGAAGCATGAGACAATGTCATGTGTTTGTTTGTCTGTTGAGAGATAGCTGTGACGCTATTGCCGTCAGGATGGCAGCACTCCATTTTGCTGGGCTGCTTCGAGATAGTAGACATACTTCGTATAATAATGTGCCTGCTAACACAGTTTGAAGTACATATTTGGCGAGTCGAGCTCACGAACAGCTGAGTTGGCTGTGATGCGAAAGCAAAAAAAAGTACCTTTCTGCTCAATGCGCCAAGAGCAAATTACATGGCCGAAGCAATGCCCCAATCATCGCAATTGCAAGTAAATTGCAATACTGAGTGAAGAATTCTCCAGAATCGCTCGCTCCATCTGGAGGTTTTAGGCTTCAATTTTTTCTTGCCTGAACATAGAATTTGTTCTATAGGATACATGGGCTTTACAGTCAAGCGAACTCAGCTCGGTAGCTACTTGACTTGCACGACGATTTAAAGTGCAAAGTTTCCCTTCGACGGAACTCACAGAGCACTTGAAGCACTCAACCGTGTTGCCGACACACAAAGCTGCACTGCATAGCTTACGCTGCCTTTGGGAGCAATTTACTTCCAAAAAGATATCGATACCTTGCAAACATACTTCGCATGCTCTGAGGGAGAATAAACGAAGGGTGCGAGACTTGCTCCAGTCGTGAAGGAATGCAGAATAGAACATTGAGCAGTCTGTGATGGGCGAAATAGCTTTGCAAATGATTCCTGTCTATGTCACAACCATTGCTGAAGCTGTATTGCCCTTCTCGCTGCATTTTTCAAAATGGGCCATCGTAAACTTCTCAGCTGCAGGTTGCACGATTGGAGGGCCACATTCACTCCGGAAGAAGCCCTCCCTTCCAAGCTAGAGAAGCAAACAGACAGCATGCTGCGGAACCCACTACTGTCAAGCTTGCCAGAGTGAGGGGAGCAGCATGTTCGGGCGGAGAATCCTCGGAGGACACCCAGATGCCTTCAAGGTCACCCTGGGGTATGAATTGGCAGGGCCTGAGGCCCCACAGTCTCCCAAGTCTCTCACAGTTACCCCCACCTCAAAGGTGCGCTGCTGTGACAAATCCCTCACCTTGTATGCCACAAGTGGTGCAATTGCAGTCCTCAGTCTGGCGCTGGAGAAGAGATGGGAAGTCAGATTGGAAAATATTTGACAAGCGTAGCTTTGTTGGGTGGCTTTCTTGCACCGACATGGCGCGAGTGGACAGCAGCGCACTTCAAAGCTGCCTCCCTGGCTGCGGTTCATCAAACCCTGCGACAGTGGAGCCCTGGAGGAGAGATGGGAGGGGGGATAGGTCGCAGCTGCCTTGATAGCAATGGCCGTGCACCAGCTGGGAAATTCCTGATTGGGACAGCAAAGTGAGAGCAGGCAGTATTTGCACGCCTGTGGATGCTGCAGGCCCAGCACTTGAAGAATCTGGAAGAGTGGTGCGAGGACGGGAGCGAGACCCACATCGAGACGTGTGAGGTGGAGTGGACTTCAGACGACCCAGACCCTGTTGCCATCAGCCGCCTCAAGAAGTCGGGGTCGGCACAGGGAATACTGGAAGAGAGGGTGTTTTTCTCTCTCGTCTTATAACTCCCGCCCTCCCGCCAGCTCCCGCGCCAAACAAAACCATTTTCTGGCTGTATTCCACAACAACTCCATTGTACGCCCTTCCTCGAGAAGTTGTGCGCTTGTTGTTCACTTGAAGTTTGAGTGAAGAAAGCGGGATGATAAAGAGCGGATGGAGGCATGTATGCATTGAACTGTACGGCGCTGTGGTGCAACAGAGGGCGTGTCAACAATCTTGATAGAGGCAGGGGCTGCGGGGTGCAGGTGAGGGTGGAAATGACGGCAGTGCGCAACGACGGTGTGGTGAACGCGGCCACCTTCCAGAAGGACGCCCAGGTGGTGCTTACGGTCGTGCAGGTGCCCCCACAGCTGCGTCGTCTGGAGTTCGCCCGCACCACGCCCTCCGGTGCCCCTTTCTTTCCTTTTTACCCCCTCTCACACCACCAAACTGCATGCTATGGCTGCAGCTTCACATGCATCCTTCTACCACTCTCTGACTTACCAAGCACAGCTTTGCCTGATAGCTTTTTCAACAGGTGCAAGTCTGTGCAGCCTCTGAGTCTGATCGCTCTGTACCCTGACTCTTGGGCAAGCCGTGGGGGTTTTGATGCCTTGGCCGATCAAGGTCAAAGAAAACCACATCTGCGAGTCAGGATGACCAGCCTTGCATAACGCAGGCACGCCCCACATGACGCTGCTGACCACGCTGATGTGGGAGTGCAACCTCGAGCGGCTGCAGCGGCTGCAGTGCATGGAGGGGCTGGTGCCCCTGTGGGAGGCCGGCCTGCCCGAGAGGCTGGGGCACCTGCGCTGTCTGCTGCTGAACTCTTGTGGCCTCACAGCCATCCCCCCGGGTAAGGCTCAACACTCGAGAGCGGTGCCATCTGTCACCTTTGGACGGGTTGTCACCAATGTATATTGCAAGTATGCCCAGTGAACGGAAACAGCTGAGCCAGAGAAACCTATGGATTTCTTGAATTTATCCGTTCTTGCTCCCTTGAACCCGGCCAAGTCCAAGCACAGGTCATCCAACGAGGTCTTGACACCGAGCAGAGACAGCCCCCTAAAAAAAACAAGAAATCCATGCCAGTGATCCGTCGTTGTCCTTCAATTCTCCAGCTCAGATTCACCCAATATACACTGAAGTGCCACGGTGCTGCAGCCCTGGGCAAGCTGACCAGCCTGCGGGAGTTCAGAGTGGCGGGCAACCGGCTGGTGGCACTGCCGGAGGAGATCGGCAGTTTGAGGCACCTGCGCAAGCTGGTGGCAGACAACAACCTCATCACCGCCATGCCAGGTCCCTTCCCCCTCAATTTCCTTTTTTTTGCAACCCAAGGAGCCCGTTCGGCGCGAAATCACCCTCTGTAGTAAGTGGCTTCCTCTTGGCTCATATGGCATGCCATGATCAAACAGGCAGCGACGCCTGGCTGCTTCTGGCATCCAAGAGACGAGCGTGTGGGCATTGGAACAGTCATGTGGGTGACAGTGCTTGCAATCACTACCCTTATCACCCACTGAAAGGGGTCTCTACCAGGACGTGGAACTCATGCCTCGACCTACCACTCAACATCCATAGCTGAACAGAGGTGATCAAGAGGTTTTGGCCCACAAGTGTTTCAGGCCTACAGCTCTATTGAGTGTTCAGATCTGGCCGTGGCCTGCAGTGCAGCTGCGCCGCTGCAGTGAGCTGCGGGAGATCAGTCTGGAGAACAACCGGCTGGCCACGCCCGTGTTGGACCTGCGAGCGCTGGCCCAGCTGACCAGCCTGCAGCTCTTTGGCAACCCCCTGGAGTTCCTGCCGGAGCTGTCTCCCTGCACGGCCCTACGCAACCTCTCCCTGGCCAATGTGAGGCACATCGGACAGGGAAAAAGGCTGGGAGCATGAACTGATCATCCTGGGGATTTGGACCTGGCTGCAAATCACCCAAAGACAGGAATTGATTTGTCTTACAGAGATGCCAGCAAAGTGTAAATCCAAGCAAGCCCGATGCAGCCATTTGCCTCCATCCATTACCCCAGTAGCTTCTTGCAGTCTGAAGGCAAGGAATCACCATAGCCATGTGAGATCCTTCATGCTTCGCACTGCTTACATATGTTCCTTGCGCCTTGACATATCGAGGACTTGCCTTCAAGGAGTGGCGTCTGGGAAGGTCAGAGCGGCGTTGAGTAAAAGACCTGTCAAGTCAAACAGAGAGGGAGCTATGTGCCAGGAGGAGAAGGTGCAAGCACACTCAATGCTTGTCTATAAATTGCTCATGGAGGTGACGGTTGCTTCTCCTGCAGAGACGGAGGACACAAAGACAAAAGAAATCAGTAGTTCCCAGTGCTAGTCAGTAGTTCCCAAAGCTCCATGCAGGAAGCAGGAGGTAAGCGGTGATTACCTGGCAAGGTGTGCCGACGCTGATCACAGCTTTTGTGCACAGGTGCGGCTGCAGAGTGACGAGTACTGGGCCAGCTGGGAGGTGGAGGTGACGCCCCCCAGCCAGTCGTACATGGGGCGCGGCCAACACAAGCTGGCCTCACTGTTTGGCCTCATCTTCCGCCGCTCCTCGTGTCAGCACCCGCTGCTGGCCGGCTCCCTGGGTGAGTTAATGCCTCATTGAGTCGTAAATTCAAGACGTGGTAGGGAGATGCATTGATGGATGATAGACATGCGTCGGAGGAAGATTGCAGGAGATGGACATGTCAATTTGCTGCTCTATTGTCGGGACTCTTCAGCCTGACTGACTTTTTGTGGGTGTTTCTCTCCCATATTTGTCTCGCAATTTATTTTCAGTGTCTCCTCAAGGTCTTGAAGCAAGCATCATCAGCATTTGGTATTACTCAATTTGCCTGCTAAAAGGGAGGCAGGAGGGAGGGAAGTGAGGAGGAGGTGGGTCTTGTAATGCTGATACAAGGAACTCTACCGAACCCAAATCAGATCTTTTGTGCCTGCAGGAAGAATAGCTGAGGACCCATTGAATTGCGCCATCATTGCGCGGGAGGTGGGAGCGATACAGCAACTGATCCTGATGGCACTCAGTGAGAACGAGGTGGTGGTGGAGCAAGCCTGTAAGGTCATCGGTGAGGAACTCCTGCCTTGCCCTGAACCCTCCTCTCATCTGCTCACATTTCCTTTCGCATGCTGCACCCGCATAAAGCATTGGGGCGGATAGATTTGGGGAACAAGTTTTTTGTCCTTGGTCAAGGAGCACAGAGCAGGCATCACTTTCGCAATGGGGAGAAAGTCATTTGGGCGTTTCAATTGATTTTAAAGAGGTGAAGTGTCCTCTCGTGTGAGTGGTAGATTTTGATGATTACCTGATTGCGGCAAACAGGCCATACTAAATTTCCCGGCTATAATTATGGCCATAACATCATTGAGAATTACAGCTCCTCTATGTTCTCATGCATGTGCCTCGCAGCAACTTTCGGCCCATATGGATGGGGTATGGGGTATCTTCCGAGCACTCTGCTAGCGACACCCAATGTCAATTCGTTTCCTCCAATGCTGAAGCAATTGCTCGGTAACCTGCACAGTGACTGGCAGCACAAGGTACCCCTGCCATGCAGGACTGTTGGGTGAGCACAAGAGCATTACCACCGATGAGCTGATTGGGCAGAACTTGCTGGCCACACTGGTGTCCCTCATCGGCAGCGTCAAGCACAAGAGCCAGCTTGCAGGGCTAGGTGTCATCTCCGGCCTTGCAATTGCCTCTGAGACAGCTGCCAGGAAGCTGCTCACCAGCGACCTCCTCACTGCCCTGAAGGTATTTCTCTACACCCCCCCCCCTCCCCTTGTCTCCTGACCTCACTCCTCAACCTGAAATATTCATCTCCTGTGATGAAGCATCGTGTGGTGCTTTAGGATAACCACGGTAACGTAATTGACCAGTGGGTGGCTTGTGGGAGAAGAACCAAATTTGTCAAATATTTCCCGCCCAGCGTAGCTTGATTTGGAATGGATATGTTACTTGAGTGCAAGCTCATCCTTCTGCGACAACTGGCAGGATTGTTTACAAATTAGCAAGTCAGTAGGCTTTAAAGTCCTTAAACCACGACAAGTCGTTCATGCAGTAGTCCACCCAAGTAAATACACCCATACTTTGGCCCCCAAATGGCACCCCCCTCAAATTAGGCAGGGGCTGATACCAGGGTTCTGTGATGCCCAGGCCCTGGTGAGGAGCGGGGCGGACGACGTGAAGACCAGGAGCCTGGAGACGATCGGCAACCTGGCGTTCGCGCGGGAGAACAAGGTCACCTTCCTGCACACGCCCGAGCTGCTGAGCTGGCTGGTTCGGCTGGCGCGGGGGCAGGTGGGGGGCGTGCTGCAGAAGGCGGTGCAGGTCACGGCCACGAGGGTCCTGGCCATACTGGGTGGGTCTTTTAC
>QAXI01000449.1:1512912-1526562 GCA_004335615.1 Chloroidium sp. JM | reverse complement strand
TCCCTTTCCCTCTCACACACACACACACACCCCCCAAGAAATCACATGGTGTGCAGGCGAGGCGGCTTCACGGCTGATAATGGAGGCTGGCCCCAGCACGGCAACCTCCCTGGCTGAGCTGGCCAGCATACGTCCAGGATTCGAAGGGGTGGGGCAGAGCTGGGTGCAGCTGCTGAGTCATCAAACCAGCCTTGGACACCCCACCCCCCTGGCAGCCCTCATGCTGCAGCGAACCCTGCCACACAACCACCTCACAGCCACTGAGGTAGATCCACTTCGCAGAGTGAACTCCAAGGGTGGATTCCTTGCATGCAGAAAATCTCAACGATGTGGATACATGCCACTTTCATGCCAGCAAAAGCTGTACTGTTCTGCTGTGCCCCTTGGCCTCCCCGCTGACCAAACGCATGAAGGTCCTGCCAGATTTCTGCCTATCCTGCACAGGGGTCCAGTCAGCGTGCATTTCTGAGATGGGAAAGCGCCTGCAGGCGGCCAAGATGCTGAGCTGCTGGGAGGGGGAGATAGTGGTCACCACCTCCGTCATGCCCTCCCCACTGGCCAAAGCCCTGCTGGAGGGTGGGGCCAAGGCGGTGGTCTGCCGGGAGGGGGCGCCCCACCCCAGGGAGGCCCCCTCGCTGACGGTGGACTTTTTCGCCGCCTTCTACCAGGTCCTGTTGAGTGGGAGGCCCCTCCTGCAGGCCCTGGCACATGCAGGTGCGCCCACCTCTGCTCTGTCGGCTTCGTTTGAAGCGATGATGGGATTCAGGGCCGATGTGTTTGCCTTGGGGGTGCTCCTTTCTTGGCATGGGTCAGGCAGGCAGGCAGGCTTGCCCCAAATGTATGGGTTGTGGTCCATGACAATGATAAATGCCCATCAACCTCCGATAAAGAGATTATTATTCGAGCATAATAAGCTCCACTTATTGATCCACAATCCTACATTGAAGACAAAGAGCAAGGCTGACGAGCGAGTGTCACAGGGCCCATTCTGTGGAGATGTACAATATGCTGTGGCCAGATCATTGACCAGTACCCTTGCCGCTGCCAAATCATGAACCAAAGGTCACTTTGTGACTACGGCACCACTCAGTCCTGGATCTAAGCACTGACAAGCGTTCAACCTTGTATCCAGGTGCGGCAGTCCCGCAGCTGGAGGGGGCCTTCCTGTGCTGCCACCTGAACAAGGAGGGGGCCCTGACAGCCGCCGAGATCGTGCCCATCCAGAAGAGTGAGGAGGAGACTGTTGACAGCCCCAAACTCAGGAATGTCGGCTCGCCAGTCACGCCGATGGCTCAGGGCCTGCAGCCTGGCACCGGAAAGAGCCTCAGCTTGTCGGCTTGAGAATCACATGGTGGAAAACTGGTCCCGCTGTTGCATTGCTGAGAACTTATTGATTTTGGTTGCGAATTTGATTCTTCAGAACTGCACAGATTATTGGTGTCGGCACATGGAATTACCGACGCTCTGGGATTGTTTGGGAGTTACTGAAGGGGGAACTTGCTGGTGCTGTGAGTGCATTAAGGAACCAGACTGTACACTATTGTGTGTATGGTCACTTCTGGGGCTTGTACATTGTGCATGCTCCGTAAGTGTCATTGATCCGGCCTGCTTGTAAAGTATTGCCTGCCAGTCAGCTGTCAACCCTACTCACCAAAACCCCAACCCCTTGCTTCATGTGTTGCACTCTCTGCTGCACAGAGATTTGCTGTTGCTCGAGCACGAAATTGACTTATCCACAGCTGCGATGATGGGAGTGATTTGTTTTCGTCAGCACAGTCTCGAAATTTACATTCCTCTTTTGGCAGATCTGGTGGATGCATGTCTCTCCAAGAAGTGATTAGATCCCGTACGCAACAGATTAGCAAATCGAAGCAGGTCATTCGGGAAAGTCGACGGAGCCGTTGATCTTTACTGCTTCTCTGAAATACCATTTTTGGCAAAGAAAGTACGGCTTATTTGGCTACTGAGGGCCAAGCTTCTCAAGTGATCTGGCCTCTTCTTCACAACTTCCGGCAGGCAATAGAGTATATCGAAGGAGTGTCGGCCTTTTTGGTAGACCGGCCATGAGAGGCCAAGGCAGGGCTGGAGGAAGGGGCAGGGGCCCAGGTATACACATACTTGATGATTGCGTTCATTCGCCTTGTTCAATGCAGGACCAACATCAGAGGCATTGCATGCATTTGCTGCAACAGCCATAGAACTAGTGGCCAGGATTCTATTGTCTGAGCAGCGTCAAAAGCGGAGGTGTGCAGGGAGGGGAAGAGGACTGTCTCCCGGACAGTATGGGGGTCGCGGAGGGGGAAGGGGGAGAGGCAGAGGCCGGGGCAAAGCCATCTTTGAGGGGCCGCAGAAGGTCGGGAAGGAGGGGAGGAAGGGCGGGGGTGCTGCATCAGAGGAGCAGTTTTCCTCCTATCGCCCCCTGGGCTCAGCACTAACTGTGGATGAGGTCAGTTCTTGACTTGCGCTTCATAAGATGACTTCCTGTTCTCCTGTGTTTTGCCAAACGCTTTGAGAATGTCTCGCCGTTCATGGAATGCTTTGCTCAGATACGTACCTTTTACATGATGAATCTTTGTCTTGCAAGAAGCCTTTGCAGGGGCTGAGCTAGAGTGGGATGCAATATCACAATCTGGTGAAGAAGCGCATAGTCGTAATGAGGTTATTGGGTCCTGGCACTGTAAAAGCCGACAAGGACTCGAAACTTGCAAGGCCAAAGCGCTCGGGAAGCGAGCGTTCGCAAACCTGTGCAGATTGAGAAGGACAGTCTGACCAAGACGGCCCGCAAGAACTGGTCAGAGGGGGCTGCAGGGAAGGTGCCGTTCAAGGCGGACCTGGTGGCGAAGATATACCGGGAAGAGCTGCAGGGCACCAAGACGCAGCCGCCCAAGCTGCGCCGCATCATGCTGCTGGAGATCTCGCAGTACCTGGAGAACTACCTCATCCCCAACTGCACCGAGGCATGCACCTCTCATGTCAAAAAAGCCAGAGACGGATTCGTAGGGTTGCGCGCACAACTGAGGCTGCTGATGGCGTTCGGAAGGTTGTATCACGCCTCAGAGAGCTACTGCGGGGTCATGAGGTTCGATAGCACGTATTTCACAGGGTCATTGGCATCTGATATCTGGCATGCTGGGAGCTGCTTGGAGCTGCATCTCTGTGCCTGAAAAATTTGTCTATGCTGGAGCACTGGCGAGAACCTTTTTTATCATTGACCAAATAGCTGGGAGGCAAAGCTCATCATATTGCAGCCAGGAATCAAACCTGCCCAGATTTTATTCTTTTCAGCCACTTGATGTACATAATTCTTGTTTTCATGTTTTCAGCCCTAAATTTGGGAAGTGTCTGTGACATGTGCAGGCGTCAGAATGACAATGTCTGGGTCAAGCAGACCGCAGATGGCAATCTCTGAGCACTCGCCTTCCATGAGCAGTCAGCACGCACAGTTGCCTTCGTCATTCTCAGTCTTGATGATCAACTTCAAGTCCCAATCAAAGACAACTGGTTCCTGTGTTTCTACTGCAAGGATGACTGGCTGAGGAAGCAACAGGGAGAAGCTGATGGGAAGCTGCTTTGTGCTGCAGGCGTCCAGCCAAGAGCATGTGCTCTCCATGGTGGTCATGCTGAACGAGAAGTTCCGCGAGAACGTGCCTGCCTGGGAGGGCTTCGCTGCGCACCCCGACCGCATCCCCACCTTCTTTCAGAGGCTGTTCCAGACGGACCTGAGTGCGCTGCGCATGCACGAGCGGGTCTCCTTCCTGGTGTTCTTCATCCACGCCTTCCAGAGCCTGGAGCACGACGCGGTGTCCAAGCAGGTGCTGCGCCTGGTGCAGCTGCCGCTGTGGCACTCCCTGTCCCCGGGACGCCTGCAGGCGAGTCCAAGACCCTCACCTTCTTTTGCAGTGTCTCTGCCGCTGTGACACGCTTGCCCTCAAGGGGTATCTTGAGGGACTTGAATCTCCTTCTCTTGCCTTACCGTGTGTATGCGCTGTGGCACCCCTGTTCCCTAGGCGTCTGAAGGTGAGCTGTGTCAAATTATTCGCCTGTTGCACCTCAGACACCTCCTGTTCTTGGGTGACAATATTCCAATATTGAGTAGATATTGCAGAGCTTCAGGGAAAGCTTTGAGTCATCCTGGGATGTGTTGGTGATCCGAAGCAAAGATCCTGAGCCATGTACCTGGCATGATGACATGCTGTCCAATATGAAGCTCAGAATCATGAGTATAATGCTGCGAATTTGGGGGTGGCTTTTTAATGTAAGAGTAATAGAGGAGTGAGGGTGAATTTGCGTTGAAGCACCGTTCGCTCAGCAAGTCGAATAGCCAGAGAGCAGCTTTGCAATTCCAAAAGGTTTTGGGCCTGGAGCGACTAACTCCCCTGTCTCTGCAGCTGGAGAGGGCCTCACAGGAGAGGATAGAGGAGAAGTGGAAGGCCCTGGAGAAGAGGGAAAAGAAGGAGGCCAAAAAAGGCGGACCAGATTTTGTTCCTGCAGCTGAGCGCCCAGAAGCCACGTTTGTGGCTTCATTGGTGGACAATTTTGTTGAGGTGGTTTCCCACACCATCACCCGCTTACATATCGCTGTCGTTCTATATATCAGTATGACGGGCTGTCCCCCTTTTAACTTTCATGTAGATCCAAGGGGGAATAGAATGGAATCATATATTGGTGGCTGGGGAGTACTTATGGCTGAGAAAGCTCTCGATGTATTTGGGGCATATTAGAAGGGAAGGGGTACTGTGGTGTTGCCAGACACAGCTACATAACTACTATTAACAGGTTTCCTGAGACCAATTGAGCTCATGCCATGCCTGCATGGTACAGGTCCTGACATCAGTAGTCCCCACCGAAGACGTCGAGGCGGAGGAGGAAGACGTGGAGATGGAGGAAGCAGAGGATGCCGATGCGGCGGAAGATGCCGCAGAAGCGGCAGACCCGCCCGAGGCGAACGGCAGCGCAGCGCCCAAGCCCAACGGCAAGGCCAAGGGGCCAGGGGGTTTGGATCGGCAGCGCCTGCTGTTCTGCGAGCGCTTCGTGGAGTTCATGATCGACCTGATGAGTCAGGCTCCCACGCGGCGGTACGCGCACGCCCTGCTGGAGGACCGCGCCGTGCTCATCAAGTGCCGCATGTCGGCGCTGTTCCAGCATGAGCAAGGTATGCACTCACCCCCTGGCCACCTTTCATTTCCTCTTTCCCTCAAACGACTGGGTTCCTTTCATTGCCCACTGACCCAGAGAAGCTGTCTTGGGCGTGAGTGCTTGTGCGGCTGCCATCACAACTGCATTCCAAAACCATCTCCTCCTGTGAAGGTCATTCAAGAAGTAATTTTGACCCAATCCAAAACCCACCTCCCCACCCTCCCCCGTTCTGCTGGAGTTGCTTGCAAGCTGTGAAGCTGTCCCCTTCTCAGTCGAAAGCCTACGACCGCCGTGAGCAGCTCTCGATGACCAGCCCTCATCGACTGCCAGAAACCCAAGCGACAGCTCCAAACAAGGATTTGCAAGTCCCCACCATCACCTGCAGAAATCCAAAAAACCCCCAGACGTCCGTGAGAATGCTTCTGGACAATCCCAACCCCCTCGCCCCGCCGCAGGCCAGCTCTTCCGGCAGCTGGTGGACCTGTTCCAGTTCTACATGACCTTCCCCATCAGCAACCACGACTCGGAGCCCGTGAGCGACGAGGAAGCCATGGCGGCCCACTACGCGCGCGTGCAGCAGCTGCAGCTGCTCATGTTCTACAAGCACCCCGCCCTCAAGGAGCTGGCCCTGCACAACTGCGCCACCGTGGCCACGCGCGCCGCCCTGCTGCAGCACGTGAAGGCACTGCAGCACGAGGAGCTGAAGAAGCTCGTCGTGCGCGAGCTCAGGTGGGGCTGCGGCTATTTCCCGTTGTGGCTTGTGTCGGTCATGCAAGGGGCTGAAGGGGCTGTCGGGAGGAGAGAAGGGCTGAAAGGGAGGTTGGGGGTTGTCCGGGGGTGTACAGAAGAGGAGGGCGAGGGAGGGGGCAGCGTGAAGAGAGGAGAGAGGGGGGGGGGGGGGGGGGGGGGGGGGGGGGGGGGGGGGGGTCAGAGGCTGGGCAAGAACAGTCTACCAGAGGGCAGGTCTGCCTTCAGCTGGGCTGTAGAGCTATTGCAGAGGGAATTTTGTTTCGTGGAGAGCAGTATGACAGGCTGAGTCGTGGTGCAATTGCAGAGGGGATCCAGAATGTACAAGGCAGTGCAAAAGTAGTGGTGCTAAGCTCTCAGTGCAGCGTACTACAAACCCAGCAGAAACATACTCAACGCTGTCAATAGAGACACCGTCTGCAAGCTTTGCAGCAGACTGTCAATGTCCAATTGTGCCAGCAAGCCTGCCTTGATGAGTGCGAATTTGCCACAGGATGGTGGCGGAGGAGGACCCTTGGGCGGATCGCGACGACTTCCTGCAGGAGGTGCTGGTGAGCCGGTTCGAGAAGCGGCGCTTCCAGACGGAAACCATCAACGCCATGCCGCTCTACCCCACGGAGACCATCCTGTGGGACGAGAACCAGATCCCCAATGTGCACTACACAGGCAAGCATTCTGCCATCTTTTGAGGATGATCAGTGTTGAGTTAGATCAGCAGCCAGCTGCGTCACCAGAGCAGACAGTGCAAGGCAACCCATTCGTTTTGAAGGATCCAGGCAATTGCTCAAATGCCCCACTGGTCGATGCGTCTGCAAGCACCACCCCACTGCTGTGACCACACGGGAATTTCGAGAAGCGGAAGAAATGAATAAATAGCGAGGGCCTTTCCTGCAGCAATGTTGGCATATAATCGCTGAGAAGCAATTGCCAACCGGCTTCCAAAGCAAATCTGGTGCTCGTGTTTGGGCAAAGCTCTACCAGATGCAGCTAGCCTCACTCTGAACGTGCAGGCGAGACGTGCCTGGCGCTGCCCAAGCTGAACCTGCAGTTCCTGACGGCGCACGACTACCTGCTGCGCAACTTCAACCTGTTCCGGCTGGAGGCCACATACGAGATCAGGGAAGACATCGCGGACGTGCTGCAGAGGATAGGGGCCGCCAGGTACACCCGAACCCCTCCTCCTGAGAATTCTACGTGGAACTGCTGCTGCATCTGTCCTTGCTTGCTATCAATCAGGGTTCTCTTTTCCATCCTCGTGTTTTTTGGTTTGATCTGCCACCAGTGTGGGAGCAGTGATGATCATGAAACTTTGCTGGGAGAGTTTCACCGAAATTCTCCACCTTCCCTCGTGAAGAGCTGCATGGAGGTGGTATCACGAGCACAATCCAGGCTTCAGTGAAAGAGTCAAACTCTCTGCCGAACTTTCCTATGCTGCATGCTGCCAATCAGTGCATGAAGAGGGAGCTTTGGTGAGATCGAACATGACATCATTGAGGAAACCTTGGTCATGTATGATTGGCACACAAAGCCGTCGCAACTGCCGGAGTGGCGCACTCACACAGCCTGCTTCGAGCACATTCGAGCGTGTTCCGATGGCTGCAGGGACGATGAGGACAGGGTGGTGTTCAGGGGGTGGGCGCGCATGGCGGTGCCCATCGAGCAGTTCAGCATCATCCAGGTGCGCAAACCCAACGTGGGGGAGAACAAGCCGGCGGGCGTGGAGGCCGACATCATCATCGATACCAAGGGTAACCCGCCCCCCCCTCCCCCCCCCCTCTCCGGGCCCCTCCTCCCGCTTTCGCCCCTTCTCACCGTGCAGATTGGCAATCGTGGGCCGTGAAGCAACCTGGCTGGATTGCCCATGTCGGGATCGAGACGGAAACGGAGGCGCACGAGGGAATTGTTGGCGCACATTGCTCTGGTGCTCCAAGACCTCAGTATTGCTGATCATGCATGCTACGTGTCGATTTGCCAGGTACTGAGTATGCATGGTGGGCGCATGTCGTGTGGGGTTTGAGGGGTGAAGAACGGACTCCCCCACAAATTTCACACCAGCTCATTGAGAAACTTATAGAATGCTGCTGATCTTTGCAGGCATGCGAGGCGACGTGCAGGCCGAGTGGGACGGCACAAAGCAGCACGACGTGGTGTTCCTGCTGACCATCGACCCGCCGGACGCCCACACCCTGCTGCAGATCCGCAAGGACGCTGAGGCCGCGGGGGGCCCGGGGGCCAAGCCCTCCCCCGACAAGCTGCACGGCCTGGTCAGGGTTCGCGGCTGCGAGGTCGTCGAGGTATTGCTTCCATTCAAGAAATCTGCATGAAAGCAGCACAAACATGAACCCTGGTCTTGTTGCACCTCCTCCGTCTTGATAGCGTGGTCACACGTGGAACCGTTTGGAACCGTTTGAGTCTCAGGAGAGCTCATTACAGAATTGTTCACCAATTGCCTCGAGACCGTCAGACTCTGCAGACATATCTGCACTGAACGTCCGTCGTTACCCTGCAGCCAACCCTCACACTTGTTGATTCAGGATGTCGGACAGGTGGGTGCGCAAAATTGGCAAGACCATCTCTGCAAGATTCGATCAAGGATATACAGAGACGGGAGGGGAAAGGGGGGAGGGGGACAAAGGAGCACCTCAAAAACCGCACCAGTGTAATACCAAGAAACCACACCCCGCCACCCCTCCAAGCGCGTGCTTGGGCGGCGGCAGGTGAAGGATGAGGAGGAGAGGGGGGGGGGAGACTTGAGAGGAGAGAACCACCAAGCAGCCCCGACTGTTTTAACAAGCCCCCCCCCCCCCTCCCCTCCATTTCCCATTTCTGAGCGCGTGCGTGGGCGGCCGCAGGTGAAGGACGAGGAGGGCAAGCTGATGAACGACTTCAGCGGGCGCACCAAGCCGAATGAGGTGACGCCGCCCGAGGGTACGCGGCGCACCATCACGGTGGAGCTGGACGCGGCGCAGTACCAGCTGGACATGGACCACATGCAGGAGACCAAGGGGGAGGACGCCTATGCCTCCTTCAACCTGCTCATGCGCAGGAAGCCCAAGGTGTATTCTTGCACCCCACCCCAGTCCACGCTCTCTGGGTGCTCGATCCAATTCCTGCTGCGCTTGATGGAGCTGTGGACTGCTCTACAACTAGATTTCGGAGCAATCCCTGGGATGACCTACCTGGGGGTTCTGCCCAGTGCGATTCCTGCTGCGGTGGATGGAGCTGTGGACTGCTCTTTGTACAGACCGTTGAAAAAAGAAATCCTGGAATGGCCGTCAACATAACTGCAAAACAGTATTGATGCTGCCCCTCTTTCCCTGCCTGGTATTGAGAAATGTCAACAACTCTGAAAGACCAAGCTTCTGCTTCTCTTGTCTGAGTAGCACCATGCAAGAGATTGTGCCACTTGGGGGAGACTCAAGAGAGGTGTAGATAATCTGAGGACTGTCTCACACATCGAGCACGCAGGCAATATTTGAAAACTGTTACATCCAATTGTCCTCATTCATTGAGACACCGGGGAAGGGCCAAGGGAAGCTTGTTGACGCAGCCAGGAATCCAGGCCTGAAGATTTGTACCCACTGCAGGAGAACAACTTCAAGGCGGTGCTGGAGAGCATCAGGGACCTGATGAACGAGGAGACCATCATCCCCGAATGGCTGACCAACATCTTCCTGGGGTACGGTGACCCGGCTGGCGCGCAGTACACCAGCATAGTGGAGGAGCAGCCGGAGGCGTTCATCCCCGTGGTGGATTTCAAGGACACCTTCCTGGACAGCGACCACCTGGCCAAGAGCTTCCCTGGTACGCCTTCTTTTTCTCTGCCCCCCTGACATATTTTCCTGCTTTTTTGGTGGGCATCTTGACGCATGTTGTCCTTGCAGCACCTGATGTTGAGACTACCGATCGCATGCATACTGATGCTGAGATTGGCCTTGGCCAGTGTCGCATGCTCCTAAATGTTTGGAGCCAGTCACGGCTCAGTGAGTGCCAAAACGGCATTGGAAGCTGTGTGCCGAAATCCTTATTTTTGTGGCAATTTGCCACCAAATCCTGTACTATGTTACAGATTATTCCTATATCCTGAATATAAGAATCTGTTATTGGCACAATCAAACGTAGACACGCGTCCTCACCACGACGCTACAAAGACTTGACCAAATGGATTGACAGTCGCTGGGTTGGTAAGTTCACAGACAATCTCCCTGGTGCAGACTATGACGTGGAGTTCATCAACAACAGCGGCAACCCCCAGCCCACGCAGCCGTTCAAGATCACTTTCCCGCCGCCACCGCGGAAGGCCGCGAAGAAGGGTCGGAAACGCAAGGCGGGGGAGGAGCCCGCGGAGGAGGAACAGCCTGCTGCTGTGAGACCAAAGCTGATCGCCGAGTCGTACGCGCCCCAGAATCCCGGGCCCTACCCCCAGGACAAGCCCCCGGAGAACAACGTCCGGTTCACCCCGGTGCAGGTGAGCTGCTGCCCGATCATTGCACTGCGAAGGAGATAACTTCAAACCCCGCTTTCCTAGCGGATGACGGTGCTTTCCTTTGTGTGTGGCATCACAGCAGTGAATGCAAGTGATCTTTGAGCGATGCAATTCGAGCTATGCAATCGTAGACCAGCACAGCCGTTTTCGCAACACATCTTCCGCTTTCACAAGCTCAAAGTCAAAGATCCCTTCCAGCACATTCCACCTAATCACATGCGGCCATGGGAGACAGCCTCGTGCAAGACATGAAGACTCACCACCGAGAACACAGCTCAGCAATGCAAAAACAGCAGCTGACGGAATCGAATGCTGCATCAGGTGGGCGCCATCATGTCTGGGGTGCAGCAGGGCCTGACGATGGTGGTGGGGCCCCCGGGGACGGGCAAGACGGACACGGCCGTACAGATCATGCACGTACTGTACCACAACCAGCCGGAGCAGCGCACCCTGCTCATCACCCATTCCAACCAGGTGAGGGGTCTTGAGATCACTGCCGAGTTGCAGTATCAAGGGGTTTTTGGAATTCTCAGGGGTTACTGGACGTCGTGGGATTTGGGGGTTTGAGTCTGTAAAGCATGGTGGGATACAAGAGATGCGGCAGTGGTTTTTTTTGCCAACTTTAAGGTGGCAGTAGTCACCAGTGCCATTGACAGAGGTCTAGAACTTCGAGCATTTCCAATTTCTGAAGTCGTGTGGCAAGGATCTGATGGAAGGTACAAGGGTCTCGCTGAATGTTTCCTGCTGTCCCAGCAATTTTTGGCCAGGTCCCCTTGAGCTGAAAATCCAAGACTGCAAATCACACTGCCTTTTTGCAAGCCCCAAGTCCCTCCGAGTGAAGTTAGAGGAAACAACTCTTCAAACATGCCGCCTGTGTGCAGGCTCTGAACGACCTGTTTGAGAAGCTGCTGCAGCGGGACGTACCGTCGCGCTACCTGCTGCGCCTGGGCATGGGAGAGGCGGAGCTGCAGACTGAGGACGACTTCTCCCGCGCGGGCCGCGTCAACACCATGCTTGCGCGCCGCATCCAGCTGCTGGCGGAGGTGTGCACTCCTCTACATGAGTTGTCCATAACTGCTTGTGGCTTGGGCCTCACCCCACCTGTCCCCCCTCCTCCCTTATGTCCTGCATAGAGAGAGGAAGCGCCAAATTTTCCATCCATCAATGCCCTGTACATGCTTCAAAGCAGCAGAACACCTGGCTAAAAACTTATCCTCGGTGTTAAAGTCATGCGGTCACTGACCATGAACTTGTGGATCCCGGATGCATAATAGGCAGTCATCAACAGAGATTTTACCCTGATTTTGGAGAGGACAAGGGTTGAGGTCGCTGGGGTACACTGCAGGTGGAGAGGATGGCGAAGCAGTTCAAGGTGGCGGAGGATGCGTCCTACACATGCGAGACAGCAGCACACTTCTGGCTGCTGCACGTGCTGGCGCGGTGGGAGAAGTTCAAGAAGGAGGTCTCTGACCACAAGAACGGCGCCGACAGCGTCAAGGTGATCCCCTGCGGCATACATATGAAATTCCATGGATCAGGAAGGATATACAAAATTTTCCATGCAGTCGAGGGGGCAATCATCAATCAAAGAGGAATGGTTGGCATCATAGAAGAACCTGAAGGTGGTCAAACGGGAAACGGCTGTCATCTTTCCAATTTTGCAAATAACGTAGGGCGTGAAGCTCAGGGGGATCTTCACATGTCAGTGATTAAACTCAGTTCAGCTGATGACTCCATTTGCAGCCTTGTTATGATGGCTGAGTTGAAACCCTGCTGCAGACGTTCTTCCCGTTCAAGGAGTACTTTGCCGACGCTGGGGAGCTGTTCATGGGGCAGTCTTTCGAGGCGGACATGGAGAAGGCCTGGGGCTGCTTCAGGCACCTGAAGATCATCTTCCAGGAGCTGGAGGAGTGCAGGGCCTTTGAGCTGCTCAAGGTACCGCTTTCCTCTGCTCTTCCACTGCTATTCCTGTAGCAGAGCCCATGTCATGTTTTTTTCGACCATGACGGTCCGAGCTTCTGACAGGGAGTGGAAGTGGGCAGCTGGATACACAGACTTGCATATCTAATACAATAGCTTGGAGATTCACTGTCTTGGCAAGTCTGATAAGCTGGGACAGACCAGTCAACCAAGCTCAAATCCCAGATTCCCCCTCCTTCGACTGCCCACCTTTTTGGCAAGTAAGCGGAACAAATGAATTCCAACTCCATCATTCGAGAGCATTGCATACAGCCAAGCCCCATTCTGGGACATCGGCAAGCTGGATGGGGAGGGGCCGCAGGGACGGTGGTTGCCCACGTTTCCAATTGCGCACAGCTGGCCGCACAATATCACGATGCAACCAAAACATGGGGTTTCATTACTACCTTAGTCCCAGCCCTCACACACAGACACCCCCGCCCCTGCAGGGCCAGGCGGACCGCATCAAGTACCTGCAGACCAAGCAGGCCAAGATCGTCGCCATGACCTGCACGCACGCCGCCCTCAAGCGGCGCGAGTTCCTGGACATCGGCTTCAAGTACGACAACCTGCTCATGGAGGAGAGCGCCCAGATCCTGGAGATCGAGTCCTTCATCCCCATGCTGCTCCAGGTAGTTCTCACTCTTGGTTGATTTCCTTGCCCTTGGCGCCTACCTGCACTCATGCTCCGTGCATGCACAGGGTTTGCACTGTACTGAATTCAAAACAAGCGAGGGCGGTAAAATCGCAGAACCCAGTCTGTCATTGTCGCCTCAAAACAACAAGACAGGGAAATGGTGCTGAAGCTTGGCATAGCTGTGCAATGTTTGAAGGATGCAAGGGCTGAGCGTGCCCCAACCCTCTCTTGTAATCTATGAGAGACAATCGAGCAATCCTGAATGAATTCAAGCGGTCAATATCAATACATCAAAGGTTTGCTTGAAATCTTAGCCGCTGCACCTCTTCCCGTCTTCTGGAATGTCATCTGCACAGGGATCCTGCTGAAGAATTCCCGTGAACGCTTATGTTTGTGAGGCACCGGCCAGGTCGCTAAACAGCAGAGAGTCATGTTTGTAAAGCACCTCTTGAGCTGGACTGAGCAGCATCTGTGTGGGTGCAGAGGCAGGAGGATGGGGTGAGCCGGTTGAAGCGGGTGATCCTGATAGGGGACCACCACCAGCTGCCACCCGTGGTCAAGAACATGGCCTTCCAGAAGTACAGCCACCTGGACCAGTCGCTCTTCACGCGCTTCGTGCGTCTGGGCACCCCCTATGTGCAGCTCAATGCCCAGGTATCAAACCCCTTCTCCTCCCCCCCCCCCC
>QAXI01000449.1:1481834-1512208 GCA_004335615.1 Chloroidium sp. JM | reverse complement strand
CCCTTCCACCTCCGTCCTTGAAGCCGGCCTTGCACATCAACCTGCCTCCCCCACCCACGAGATCAAAGGTGGGATGCCATCGCTTCAGCAGTCAATTGCTGGAGTGCTATAGAGCTTGATCCCCTGAAGACTAAACGTGGTTTTTATTATCGCAATATGCACTACTACCTTATGGAAGCCCTGGTAGATCATGGCTCCAGCACCTCCGTGAATGCGGATCCCATATCGAAAGACAGAGGCCCAATCAAAGCCAGCTTCCAGTGTGCAATCAGAGCAATAGCCGTGCATGAATGCGGATCGTGCAGGGTCGCGCTCGGCCCAGCTTGGCCCAGCTGTACAACTGGCGGTACAAGGAGCTTGGGGATCTGCCCAACGTGCGCGACAACCCTGAGTACAAGCGCGCCAACCCGGGCTTCTCCTATGACTACCAGTTCATAGACGTGGGGGACATGAACGGGCAGGGGGAGAGCGAGCCCATCCCCCACTTCTACCAGGTTTCCCCGCATCCTTCCACTCAGGCATCTGCACTGACACTGCACACATGGATCTTTTTGGCTTGTGATCTACTCATTGAGATGTGTCCATGAAGCTTGGGGGACGCACCTGTCAAATTGGGGTACATAGCAAAGGATCACCTGCTTGCATTGAGCACTTAATCCTTTATGACAAAGTGGATGCGCTCTTGGGAACAAAAAGAAATTGTTTTATAGAGTCTCAGAGCTTCTGGCAGCAGAATGCAGATGCAGAATCTGACCGGATTCATGGCTTGCAGAACCTTGGGGAGGCGGAGTACGTGGTGACCATGTTCCAGTACATGCGCCTGCGGGGGTACCCTGCCCACAAGATCTCCATCCTCACGACTTACAACGGGCAGAAGGCGCTCATTAGGGATGTGCTGGAGAAACGATGCGCCACCCACCAGGCCTTTGGCAGGCCCCGCACCGTAAGCCTTCAATCCAGCAACATACATAATCAGCATCATGGCCTTACAACGCTGCAAGTCAGAGGCTGTTTGCACATTCACTGCCCAACAGTCCAGGTTTCTTGCTCGTGTAGCTAAAAATGTGTCAGATCCCTGACAAACAGCTGTTGTTGCACTGCCAGAGAATGGCTAATATGAACGGAAAAAAGACATTGAAAGCGCCGTGCAAGCAGCATGCCAAATCTTTTGACCATTTGATTTTGATAGGAACCCACAAAGAATAGATAATTGAGAGCATGGTGCAAGCAACATGAACAAGCCATTCACTTTGAACTCCTGAAAGGACCTGTTGATTGAGACTCACAGCCGCAAGCCTCTGAGGTCGCTGACGCTGGCCTCACCCCACACAGGTGCAAACCGTGGACAAGTACCAGGGGCAGCAGAACGACTACATCCTGCTCTCCCTGGTACGCACACGCGCGGTGGGGCACCTGCGGGACGTGCGGCGCCTGGTGGTGGCCATGTCCCGCTCGCGGCTGGGGCTGTACATCTTCGGGCGGCAGTCGCTGTTCGCCAACTGCTACGAGATGCAGCCCACCTTCAAGCACCTGCTGGACAGGCCCACGCAGCTGGCGCTGCAGCCCCTGGAGTACTGGCAGGTGGGGGGCTCGATTCCTGGGGTGCTTGGCATGTCTTTACGGATGCTGTGCAGAGGGGTCGCTTTGGAGAGTAGTTGCTTCTTGGGGAGATGAGCAAGCCAACGCCAGAATCTCTGATCTCTTGACATGCCTCGTCTGATGCCCATGGGAAATTTTGAATCCAAAAATGATCACTAGCTGTGCCATATCTCTCGACCAGTACCAAATTCCCGCCGGTTATCCGCACCTGCAATCTCCACAAATGTGTGCAATTTGGCGGCACGTTTTGGCGAGCCGTTTTGCCTAGACGCAGCTCTGTTTGCACGAAGAACTGTTGAAGAACTGTTGACACCAGGCTTGTTCGACCTGCAGGGGTGTCAGAGGCCGCTGGGGCAGATCTCGCAGCCCGTCATCGTGCCAGGGGTGGCCGAGATGGCGGGTCTGGTCGCCGCCATGCTGCAGGAATGGGAGGTGGCCATGCACAACGCGGCGGTGGCCAACTCCTCCCAGGCCCAGGTGAAAACACGGCCGATTTGTTACCTTCACTTGACAGAGACCAAGTATCCCGGATGTGAAATGAGTTGCCTCATATTCTACTGCTTGTGAGTGAGCACTTGCTCTGCCTGGTCTATTTGAGATGCAAGTCATTGAGCAAATGTATGGCCGTCTTGACACAAATCAGCGGCCAAGTCCTGTGCAACACGTCCTTCCTTTACAGTGAAGAGTATGCATAATATATCGTTGATTTCAGGCGCAGCAGTGGGCCAACCAGCAGCAGGAGCAGCAGAGGGCGGCCGCCGCCAAGGAGGCCGAGGAAGGGGAGGGGGGAGCTGCGGGGGCGGAAGCTGCCAAGGACCTGCACGTGGTGCAGGACCTGGTGCAGAACATCAAAGAGAAGCCACAGGGCCAGGAGAAGGAGAAGGAGGCGTCATAATGGTGATCACCTGTCCCATTTTCCCTGAACACCATCCCTCTGTCATTCCGCACCCCGTATGTTGAACTCCTGCTGCTTGGCAGGTGCAGCTTGCCTCTCGTCCTTAGCAATCGAACCGGAAGGCTCAAAAGGCAACGCCACCAAAGCTTTTGTGGTCTTGCATTCCTGTCAATTGGAGTGCAGATTCTGTGCATGCCTGACGTGAAACATTATGGGGTGTGCGAAGTCTGATCGTGCCAATCACAACCTTGGTTGCGAACCAGAGAGGTGTCCTAGGGAAGAAGGTGGAGAAGGCTCGCTGGCTGGTTGGGCAAGAGAGTCAAAGCTGTATGCATTGTACCTTATGCCCATCTCTTATACAGGTCAGATAGTGGTAACTTTGAAGGGAGGCAAGGGAGGCTGGAGGGCCAAGCCCCAGCAGGACCCCTGGGGGGCAACAGAGGCAGGGGCGGCAGGAGGAGTCACTGGGGGAAGGTTTGAGCATGCATGTGGTTCGCTTTTTGGAGCCAAGGACTATCGCAGATGTCGAAGTTTTGACATTGAACGGCATCGCTACTCAGTACTATCAGTACGTTTTGAGGAATGGATGTGTGCTTGGTCTGAGTCTTGTGGATACAGTGTTTGGGTTCTGCATTGAAGAGAAGCGGTTGCTTTTTGGATTGCAGAAGTAGTGTGGGTCAGTGGAAGGAATTGAACAAGTCAAT
Source organism: Chloroidium sp. JM (assembly GCA_004335615.1). Classification (NCBI taxonomy): domain Eukaryota; kingdom Viridiplantae; phylum Chlorophyta; class Trebouxiophyceae; order Watanabeales; family Watanabeaceae; genus Chloroidium; species Chloroidium sp. JM. Next base: position 1,509,010 of record QAXI01000449.1, on the reverse strand, counting down.
TGATGCAGCATGTCGGTAGCTGAGTACTCAAGGGGCTGGACTGCAAATGCCCGGCTATTGCAAAAGGATGATGTGCCACAGTGCGTTTGTAATGGACAGCACAGCAGACTTGAGAGGGCCACAATTTTTTGTGTGGTGTGAATCTGTTCCTTGGAACTGATCAAGCCCAATTCTGTCATGAATTCTGCTCATAAGGCAGTGTGCTTTTGCTCTGTCTCACGGACTGTCCACAATCAGAAATATTCAATGCAGCACAGATCAACACTACAAAGGTGTTGATTTTCTTGTAATCCCAAGCCTTTCTTGGGGTTTTGGGTTTCCTGCGTGCAAGCCCAAGTTCCCAATTTTGGAGGACTGGAAGGATATAGGTAAGTACACAAAGCAGTGCTTCCTGATAGGGGACAGTCTCCTGCAGCGCTTCGCATGGGGGTGAGTTTCTCCGTGCCGGACATCTTTCGCTTTGCAAGCACGTCATTCACTTGTTTCAAGCAAGCGCAACATTAAGTGCTTCTCACACCCCAGATTAGTGCAGGGCCACGGAGATGAGTGCCATCCTCTCACATTTCCCGTCTCCTTTACATGTCTTACGGAGGTTTTCTCTCCTTGGATTGTTTGCGTCATGATCAAAGTGATTCTGTGAATATGTGAAGCTGTTCGCGTCATTTACTATACTAACTATTGTTTTTTGCTTCTTGCACGGCTCAACATCCTCCCCCAAAAGGTGAGCTTGTCAAAATTCTACCCTCCAGCCAAATACATGCAATTCAGCATGATTGATGCCTTACTGCCGATGGAGCATTTGTCTGACGCTCTCCTGTTGTGCAGAGATGGAACGGTAAGAGGCAACCTCAACACTCTTCACTTGTCAACCTGCCACTGACAAGCTTGCATTATTGTTCCTGCCAAGCAATGCAGCACACGGCTGATCGACTTGCTTCATAACACCAAGCATGCCATGTTACTGCAGTGTATGGGCGGGAGAACAGGCTGAAGGTGAAGCGCGATGAGCAGAAGGCTGAGGCGGAGCAGGCTGAAAAGGATGCCCTTCACCAGAAGGCAAACACCTCTACCCGCAACATGCCTGTGTGGTATTAGAGTGAATATTTCTTATGGATATTTTCAGCGGCGTCTCGTCAAAAAGCCTGGAATTGCAACACAGTGTGGTTGAACTGCAGGCAGAGAGCGAGTATAGGCACAGCCTGCTCTTGAAAAGGGCCGCCCACCGCTTTGGTACGTTTGAGAGCAGTGGTGGGGTCCCAGCGAGCGAGGCAAGTGGTGGCCAGGACGCCCCTCGGATCTTGCCAGCAGGTCAGCACACTCGCTGATTTACCCATATACCCGTTACTATATCGCCAAAGCCTTGAAATCATGACACGCACATCGGGGCTTGAACAAGGTTCTGAAATTAAGGAAATTTTGCAGAAGAAGGTGGAGATCTTTCTGGCGAGCTTGTGCCAGTGGCAGCGCAGGCAGTTGCAGCGAGGGACAACAACGCGGCGTTTGATTTCCTGGGGTTCCTGCAGACCCAGGATCCCAAGGGCCAGCATCCCGAGGTGCTAATCCAATATTCGCCTGGCGCAGTGGATGAATGAATTCTGTTGATATTAGCTTGCATGGGGGCGGCACTGCAGCGTGAATGTCTCCAGACTTGGATTCGACAGTGTGGGAGATGGTCAGTTGCTGTGATGGTGCTAAAGGCTTTCTGGAGTAGGTCGCTGGAGAGCAGAGGAAGGCAGCTGCCAGGAGGGGAGAGGAGAAGACGCAGACCAGCGACGCCAAGTTTGACGCCCAGTTTGCCTTTGGCCACGGCCTGGCAGGGGCCGCCAATCAGGTAAGAATCCTGTCTGTGCTCTGAAGGCCTGCCTTTCATGACCAGTTTCCAATTAATATTGGACAACTACTGCCATGTCAGTTTTTGGGGATTGAAAAAACGAAGTGTAGAGTCCATTGCCAATTTGTATCAGCTTTTCTGCAGCCCTGGTATGCCAAGCCTGTGCCGGAGGAGGAAGCAGCTGTGCCAGAAGTTGAGCCAGGGGCCTACCTCGTACTTCCTCCAGGGCAAGCAGAATCCCATGCAAGCAAGCCCAAGAAGCACAAAGACAAGAAGGAGAAGCGGCACCACAAGGAGAAGAAGCGGAAGGTGCAGACGCGGGTGAAGGGAGGCGGCGTGTCCAAGAAGGATTTATTTTCGGGTCTGAGGGCCGAAAGGGAGGCCAGGGAAGCCACCGAAAGGAAGCGGGCCCGCCAGGCTGTGCTGAACGCCACGACAAATGGCAGCGGGTGATGCATTCTTCATTGTTGCAGTGAAAGCTGCAGGACAGTGCTGCCAATTCCACATGGATTGATGCACAGTATCAAGATGCAAGACCTGCAAGGTGCAATTGGTGCTCAGGTGGTATGGGTGGGCGCGGGGGTGGGGGGGGGGGATACGTTTTGTGATTGCGTTTACAGTCATCGAGGAAACGTGCTGTGAGTAATTGTGAAGCGGCTTTCATGGTGTGCAGTGAGCCGGAAGGAAAGAGATATCACAGCGCTTTTGGATTTCAGCAGCCGCAGCCAATGGCAAGGCCTCACAGGAAGTGAAATCTTTTGTCTGCGTTCTGGAAATCTCCCCATCATTGCTGGAGATGCAGAGCAGGGTCTGAATCATTGTTAATTGATTTGTAGCTTGTACACACGTGAAAAAAAATATTCTAGGGTAGGGAGCTTTTCAGCTTTCGTTGAATGCATGTTGCCCAACGACTCCTGTAGATAAGTTGTAGACCAGGCTTACTTCACAATACACTGTGCCATTAGGCAGGCAGCTTGAATGCAAAAATCATGTACAAGTCGATATTTGTTATACCCACTCACATAAGACATGTGTCACACATCGCCTCATCTTCATGCACTGCTCAGATGAGCTGCACATATCTGTCCTGCAGCTTCTCCTTGATGTGCTTATATTGCACAACATACAAGTCATTCTTCTCAAAGTCCGCGGTCTCCAGCCTGCAGACAGACACCCTTTCACTCAGTCTATGTTGGCTCCATTTTCCATGTCAAGCAGTGACTGCACACTGCCAACTACCCAGGCTCCTTCAGAAGAAGCATGTTTGGAGAGCATGTGCAACTTGATGGCAAATGCAGCAGCAAGGCAAATAATGGGTGGAAGAAGGGAGGGAGGGGTTGCTTGCCCGTGATCGTCCAATTCTATGGGGCCGCAGTCCGTGAGGACCTGGCAGAAGACGTGGGCAGTGAGGTCCGGCTGCGGGATCATGTCACGGCTCTCGCTGGCGGTGCTCTGCTTTGCCAGCTGGTTGAATTCAGGGGGCAGGTGGCGCAGCACGCTGCTCTTCATGTGCTTGCCGAATAGAATGAAGTACTCCTGGACCAGAATTGATGCTTGAGTCACGTGCCTGCTTGTTGCGAGTTCTTGCATCTGCAAGACTGGTGCTTCCAAGCCTGTCTAGGTGTGCAGCAACACCCAATCGGAAATCCACTCTTAGTGGGCAGAGCTCTGCAGTGATTGCTTTCATCAATGTGGGCCCCCATGTTGGGGGGAAAGATGACGTTTGAGGTGGCATTTCATGAGGAGGGGGGCGAACCACACATTTTCCATGCAGGCTGAGAAAAGCCCAGAAGCCAGACCCTGATCCTCATGCCATGGCGACCACAACCAAATTCTGCAACTCCTTCCTGACCGCCTCCATGTGAACCCTTTCCATCTGGATACAGAAATCGCAGAGCGCGGCCCACCTGTGCGTGGTGCAGCTCCTGGGGGGACAGCTTGTCCTGCTCCTCCTCGTTGTCCAGCACGTGCATCACGTACTTCTCCACCTTGAGAAGGCGGCAGCGCAGGTAGGCGCGCATCATGTACTTGACCCGGTTGAGCTCCTGCACGTAGATGGTGCGCACGAGCTCGCTGTCGGCTCCCTGGATCTGCAGATGGCGGATCACCTCCTCCTGCAGTGGCACTGACACCACTCACACAGCTTTACCCTTGTTCTAAAGGCAGGTCCCATTTCAGCGTTGATAACATCTGTCTGCCCCCCGCGGATCAACTCCTCCTGCAGAGCAACCGCACCTGAGTTCCCGCTGTTCTCTCTAAGAAATCAAGACTTCTTCTGTCGATAAGCTGTGTCTGCTCTTTCAGCTGACATAGCATTTTGCAAAATGCTGGCTTGTCAGTGCAGCTGATGCCTTTGCTTTGCAGTGGCAGCAGCCCAGGCTAGCCCACTTGTCCACGCAAGCACACCGTATTTTTAGCGAATGAGGCGAAGCCTTTCCCTTGCATCAATTTGATGTACATTGCATGCCGCCGGAAGGTTGCATGCGGCCGGAAGGATTGCATGCAAAATCTGGACTCCTTCTTACTTCATCTTGAAACATACCGCTCGCAGGCAGCATGATAGGACTTGCCTGGTGCCCCAACATCGACCTCAGGCGGTCCACAAGGTCACCCTCGTATGCCAGCAGTTCAGGAGCAGCCCGCTCGTCCACAAGGCTCTGCACATTGCATCATTCTTAGGCTGCGCGTGCGACTAAACGTGAGGACCTAGCAATCTTCTCTGTGCGTCTCTCTCTTCTCAGCGTGGTGCTTTCTGAATGGCAGGGCTGTCCAGCAGTGGGCATCACCTGCTTCATCCGCATGACGTCCGACTCATCGGGGAGGATCTGGGCTGGAGTGTCATTGAATTGGCTGTCCACCAGTGCCTGTTGACTGTCGCTCTCCATGTCAGTGAGTCCTCCGGGATGAGGCTGATTGAATAGCTACAAACGCTCCCTCTCGCTGTAGACCTTCCCCTATGAGCCAGATCTGATGTCACTGCTTTCAATGCAACAGATGCTTCGGAATGGCATGCGAAGCGAAATTGGGGATTTTGATCAGAAAAGCGATTCAAATGACTTTTTGATGAGGTAGGTCGGATTTCGGGGACTTCTATTGTCTGGAGCTTGCATGCACAGTCGAAAAATTGGTTTCCGCCCTTGGCAATACAAATCACAGGCTAAAATTCTAAGAGATATAGAGTCAGCAAGAGAGTGTCCTATTCCTTCAAAGAATGTGCAGATCCGGAAATAATATACTGGACGCCGTGAACACCGCAACGTGCACAACTATTCTGGATGCATCGGTGTAGTGCAAGTATGTCTAGCCAACTCATAGAAAGATATTGAAGTCATGCATCCTGACACTTCATTGCGTTAGGTATAATTGTCTACTGGACAAAAATGAACCCCGCAACGAGCTACGCGGAACTTCACGCGAAGCCGAGATTGAGCCAAGAAGAACTCCAAATTTGGGACATCTACGCGAACTCTGTCGATAACGCACTAGTGAGCCACTCTCTCCACTGAGCACTGCAAGATGTGCTGTTGATTCACCACCAGTGGTGAAGTCACAGCATCTGCCACTCACCCACCTGCACCTAGTGAATGCAATCTCACCTAGTGAATACAATCTCGAAGAACGCACCCAAAGTATCAAAATGCAAGACCCCCCTGCTTACCCTGCAGTGGCGAGCGTGCACCAACAACAAAGAGGAAGACGCTGACACTTCCCACCGCCGACCCCACTACTATTTTGATGCGCTGGGAGCGCTGTGTGAGGCAGGGCGCGGGGACCTGGCGCAAAGCTACCTGCTCTCGGAAAGCAAGGTGAGCCTTCAAACGAGAAGCCTGCAAGCCATCTCGATAACGAGCCAAATAATGATTCACAGGACTGCATTGAAGAGCAGCTTGATTGCAATCTTCGCTGCAGCGCTGGGTGAAGAAGCGGTTCGTGGAGGAATGCTGGAAAGCCACAGGGCTGGCCCAGGCGACCAGCTGCAGTAAAATCAAATTTGATGAGGTTGAGGGGTCCTCCTATGAAAAGTCTCCGGAAGGAGCTGTGGAGGCGCGGTTGGTTCGTGCCCTAGAGGTGGGGACCATCCATACCCCTCACTCAGCATCCCTGGCAGCACAAAGGGCGAAACATAAACAGCTCACTGCCGCAAAGTTCTCAGGATAGCATGCATGATTCTGGTTGTACTGGTGGCAGTTGTAGGCACAAATGAATGGAAAGTGTCTGGTATCTGGTCTGTTGTTCCCAATTGTGGCTTACACAGCAGTTCTGGTGTGTCCTGAGGCATGAACTGACTGTGCCAACCCTGTTTTACACAGACAATACTGCCTGGCTGACTGGGCACGGCTCCCTTGGAGTGTTGGGCTCATCAGAGATGAATTCTTCCAGAGAGCTCAAAGGGCCAGCTCCACCACACTCTAGGGTTGTTCTGCTTTATGTGTCAATGACTGTATTGTGCATAGCTTTTTGTCATCAATTCTGCTCACCACACAGGCAACAGGGGCGGGCGTGGCCCGCCTCTGTGGCCCGCTGGAAGCCTTCCACTCCCAAGCCGCGCAGTGCTCAGGCTCCAGCAAAAAGCCGCATGCCCTGGAGACCACCCTCCGGGAGTTCCGGTCCCACGCCTCCATGCTGCTGCTCAAGCATGCACCCCTGCCCTTCCAAGGTGCAACCCCTTATCTTGGATCCCTGCCTTTTGCAGACATACCAGCGGCTCTTTGTTAGACCCTCTGCCCGCCTAATCGCGCTGTTCGTTTGCTAATGATCATCCTGTCACTGGCTTGCTGAAGTGCCTCTTTTGGGGCTGTTGATTGTATGTCAAGGAGTTGCGAGCCATGTCCCAACTAGGGCCATGTGTGCAGAACTGTTGCAGCGGTGGTATTACTGGAAGCTGCTGGATTTTTTCAAGGCTGCCTCGGAGCTGTCAGGGGAGGGCAGCCTCTTCTCCATCCTGGTACGACCCAATTACATACCTCAAAAGCACCTGGGACACTCTCAACTGCTACCATGGGGTTCGGGGCTGCACCTTGCAATCTGGTGGCAAGGCCTGATATGCAGGCCAACAGTACAGGATGTGAAATTGCTTTGTCTCCCTGTGTGGGCTTGGGGACATGTATTGGCAAGAATTCAAATGAATTGTGGGCAGAGATTGGGGTTCATCTGCTGGGAGGCAACTTCTTTTGTCTACAGTTGTGTCCAATCATGCGGTGCAAAGAGGCCACTGAGGGATCAGGGCAGCTCAGCTAAATAATAGATTTTGTGCCTGGGATGGCAGGCATACATGGAGACGGGAGAGGAGGGTGCAGGCCAGGAGCATGAGGACGAGGACGATCTGTTTGAGTTCGACAACAATTTTGCGGATCGGCGGTGGGACAGCACGCTCCTGAGCCTGCAGCCCTCGCTTGCCCTCATGCCCAGGCTCACGGCAGCCCTGACGGTACTCAACCTCCAGGTGCGGCACTCAGCCAGCAATTGTAGTGCGCCGTACTTTACCTCCATGTTTTCCTTTCTGGCACCTTTGAAGAGTACCAAGACATTTTTCTGAGATGGAGATTTTGATACACAAAAGCCAGTCATGTCACTCTGTACAGATCGCTGGTTTCATGAGAGCACAAATTGCACTGCAGCCACTTCCTTGGCTAATGTGTCATCCCAATCCACGATGACAATCCCTGCAGAAATGCCAAGATGGATACAATTCTCCCCCTCTCAGGAGATGTAGTATCTTCCTAGTCCTGCTTTGGAGATCACATATCGATGCACCAGTGTCTTCTTTTCAACTGAGCTTGCCGATGCTTTGCGCACTCAGCAAGAAATCTTATCCAGACTTGCATTCATCTTACCCCTGCCCACCCGCACATCTTTCCCTATGCTTTCAATTATGGTTTTCGCATCAAAATACTTCACTCGCAAGCATCACAGAAGATGCCCAGAGCCAACACATGGTTCCACACCTCCAATGGCCCTTTCTGCCGCTCTGCAACAATTTTTCAAAGACGGGGTGCTCATGTGTGTCACAACCTCCAGGGGTTTTGGCACAAGAGATTGATCGTCTCCTCTCTGCCATCGATCAGAGATGCTGCAGAATGCTGCCATTGGTGTTCCCTGTTCATCTCCTCAGGTGGAGCCACGACCCTGCTGATGCAATACTGTATTCCTATACAGGGCTGGGAATCTGCGGTGGCAAATTCTGCATGATTCTGGTCTGCAGGACGTGAATCAGCTGGCTTATGAGGGAGCCATGTGTCAGGCCACCGACCGTTATGTGACCAAGCGCACCCGGGGGGAGCTTTCGCGGTCTGTCCTGCGGACGAGCGACTGCTTTCTGGATGTGATCGTCCTGCCCTTCCTGTCGCTGGTGCTGGGCAAAGAGCTGGTACGTCCTGTCAGAGATCCCTTTGTTTGAAGCACTTGAAGCTGGATATTGAAGTGAGCAAATGAGCCTTTGCAGCGGGATGATGGAGTTTGCCTTTCTGCATGATGCAGAGCTTGCCTGTAGACTGCTGCAGCGGCAAATTGGAATGAGTGGTAAATACAGCCTATTCGCCCATTCAGGCACACACACTTTCAAGAGTCTGCTCATAAATTGCGAAGTGGGGCCACAGGGAGAGAGGGGGGCAAGAGGAGAGATGCAAGAAAGGTAGAGGAGACAGCTCCGCCAAAGCAGTGAGACATCACTCGCCCAAATTCTGGTGTCAGCCAGAGAATCATTCAGTTGCCTCAGAATTGACTGCCCACATATCAGCGCTTCTGTGTCTGCAGGTGGGCAAAGCCGCCGTGATAGATGGCTACCAGGCGCTGTTCAGGCGCTACATCCGCAGCGTCGTTGGCCAACTGCGCATCGCCGACATCTTCGACATCGTCACCGACTTCCCTGAGTCGGCCGACGCCGTGGCGGACCTGCAAGAGTGCATGCGGCACTGCAGCCTGCAGAAGCGCCTGGTTAGGGGCTACTGTCAGGCATGCGCCAGCCGGCTGCACATACCAGGCAATTCCCCTGGCCCATCTGCCGTCTTGCAGACATTCAGCTATGATTTGGTGGAAATTTTCCCATCGAATGTGCCTACACTCTTGTGGAAAGGAGGTCCTATACATACAAGGGTCTTGTCTCACAGCAGGATTAGCTTAGTCCAAGAATATTGCTTTCTAGACTGGGGGATGCTGGAGAGCTGGTTGGACTGTGAAGGTCGTGCACCAGCAGTGTGACTGACGAGGAATGGGTGGCGACAGATCCTACGGCTCAGCGCCACTTCTGTGTGCATGTGCGAGGCAAATGGCACTCTGCATGATGAGAAGAGTTGTATAGCCCCTCACGCTTGCGGCAACGCCTCCTTGCTGGAGTCCCGGATTGTGAGTGGGTCTAAGTTATTCCTGAGAGACTGACAGCGAAGGGACATGAGTCGCAGGGGCCAAGACCACGGACATCATAGAGTTTTACGTGCACAGCATCCGCATCCTGCGCCTGCTGGACCCCACCGGCATCCTGCTGGAGGCGGTGAGCGCCCCCACGCGCGAGTACCTGCAGACCCGCCGGGACGCCATCCGCTGCATCGTGAGCGCCATGACGGACGACTCCCCCGTGGTGGCGGGGGAGAGCCTCTTCGATGAGCTGCAACGCCCGGCGGAGGAGGTGTGTCCGCCCATGTGTTTGCAAAGCAGTGCATGCCGCTACAGTTTCCGATAGTACAAATGAGTCTCCTGTATGCTTGCGGCGTGTGCATCTGCCATCTGAAAGAATTTTGCAAGGATGAGGGATTTAATCCTGACTGCCAATGGCGTTCCTGAAGTGCAGATTGAGCTGCTGTTGCGGCTGAAGATCGGCTAGGTTTTGGGAGGCAGACGCATTCCCCTCCATCCCCTCTCCTCCCCCCTCCTCCCCTCTCCCCAATCCACCCAACCCCATTCCCCCCTTCTCAGCACCCTGGATCCCCTGATAACCCCACGCACACTTCCGGGTGCAGGAAGAGTCCTTTCAAGTTGCCGCCCCTGGTCCTGTAATCTGACCAGACCCCTCAGACTCCCTCATACCCTTCCTGATGCAGGAAGAGGATGATGAGGAGCAGGAGGACGACGCTTTCGCCCTGCGCCAGTCCCAGACATGGTCCCCCGAGCCGGTGAACGCCGACATCCGCAACACGGCCAGGGCGCAGCGCATGCACGACATCATCTCCATGCTGGTCCACATCTACGGCTCCAAGGACCTGTTCATCAACGAGTACAGGTCAGCTTTTTGACAAGCCAGCTTTCTTGAGCTGAAAAGTGGGTATAGATGTCACCTCACTATGTTTTAGTCATGTTGTGTATCCTGAGGGTCAAAATTAGCACCTGAATGTGCTTCTATTACCCTTCACCCTGGTGTGGCACTCTGTCCTGTTGTTGCAGAACACGAGGATTTGGATGGCGGGATGTGCACAATGGCCTTGTACATTAGTTTTGCCGCTGACATCTCGGGATTGCTGAGGCTGGCAGCATTTTTGGTGCAGGGGCATGCTGGCAGAGAGGCTGCTGGCAAAGCCGGACTTCGACACGGACACGGAGGTCAGGACGCTGGAGCACCTGAAGAAGCGGTTTGGGGAAAACAATCTGCACAGCTGCGAGGTGAGCAATTTGTCAGACAAGTTCTCAGGGCTATCGCCTCTTTCCTTGTGTCAAAGAGGGCCAGAAAGCACATTCATGTCTGGGCCATCAAAAACGGACACATGCTGATCAGCAAACCAAGCACATTGCAGTCAGCAGACTGAAGAAAAAGCAGACTGAAGAGCAAATTATGACACCTTGTTCTGGAGGGGTCAGCAACTCCAACGCCCTTGCCATCCAAGTTGCATGACGCGATTGTACGAGATTCTGGCGACTTCCATTCATTGATCCTGAGGATCGCTGCTGCAGACAAATTGTGCTCCCATCACCCGCAGGTGATGATGAAGGACATGGCGGACAGCAAGCGGCTGTACAACACCATCCGGGCCATGCCCAACAGTGTGCGCTCCCCCAGGAGGGGCAGGAAGCCGGAGCCTGCCGCCGGCATCGGCCCCGCCTCGGCCACCATCATTTCCGCGCTCTACTGGCCCCCCCTGCAGCCCGAGGCGATCAGCCTGCCGGAGGAGGTGATCCTCTTGGTGCTGAGTGTCTTCCCTTCCTCCTGCATGGATGCCACCCCCGGAGCAGTCGAGACGCCGCTTCAAAGCAACGGGCGAGAGGAGTCTTCGAGAGCTATGAACCTGTGGATTCATTGGGTTACTGGCTGCTCCTGCAGGCCAGCAAAAGGCTGGAGTGCATGTCAGCCTCGCCATGGTTGGCTTTGACAAGTACCCAATTGATGCAGGTGGAAAGCTTTCTGGACAAGTATGCCATCGACTTTTTTGTGCCCTGTCATGTGTGATCGTGACTCGATGACGAATGATGCAGGTGGAGAGCTTCCTGGACGAGTACGCCGACAAGTTTTTCGTGGCCAAGGCGCCGCGCAAGCTGGTCTGGATGCGGCACCTGGGCAGCGTGGACCTGAGCCTGAGCTTGCATGGGGTGTGCAAGGACTTCAGTGTCTCCCCCTTTGAGGCCTCCATCCTCATGGCCTTCCAGGTCAGCCACCCCGTGTTTCCTGGATCAGAGGGGGTTCAATTTGTGAGAGCTTCCTTCCAACCCCCATGGCTCAGATGCGGCCACTCTCTCTATGATCTCTGCATGGAGGATCCATCCTGGGTGACGTGGAAATCCTTCTGTTCAGACCTGCAGCTATAGTCGAGCAATGTCACAAAAGCTCCTGCGCTCCCTCTTTACAATGTGCCTTTTAGCAAGGCTTCCTGGCAATGCCCATGGGAATTCCATCCAAGAAATTGATCTTGTCTGAATACATATCCACCACTTGCTGGGACATCCACTCTTGCACCAGAGTATGACACCTGGTGGTCTCTTTCGTCACAATCAACAAGGCCTTTTTGCCTCTCAGAACAAGGCATCTTGGACGGATGAGAAGCTGGCGGGGGAGCTGGGGACCAGCGTGGAGGTGCTGCGTCGAAAGGCCGGCTTCTGGGTCAAGCACGGCGTGCTGTCGGAGGGCCAGGCGCGGGGCAAGCTGACTTACACGCGTGCCACGGAGCTCAGCAGCGGGGAGGCGGGGGAGGAGGCCGAGGGGGGGCCCATCGCCATGGAGGAGGACGAGGGGGGGAGCGCCCTCCTCAGCCAGGAGGAGCAGCTCAAGCAGGTGAACGCTCGAGAGATGATGTTGTGTGCTGCAAGAAGACTGTGTGTGTATGATCTCTTTGCATCAGGGGTGAAGGGGGAGGCGTGGGGGTTCTTGAGCTGCTTGTGGATGCTGCGGTAGATGTCGCTTTCTCGGGAATTTTTTATCATGCTGGGCTTGGCTGTGCAAGGCATGCTCAATTCTCGCATGCATCTCGAAGGATTGAGCAGCCGCCACTGACAAATCGAGTGTGCAAGAGGGCTGCCTAAGTGTTGTCACCTGATCAGGTGAAGCAAAAGGCTCAGCAATCAAAAGACATCCATCTCACCCCAAATATGCCATGCTTGTACAAGCGGGATGGAATTGGCAGGGGCATGTAATGTCCTGCCATCAACACTCATGTGGAGCTGTTGGTGCAGGAGATGTCGATGTATGAGCAGTACATCATGGGCATGCTCACCAACTTCGAGGCCGGTCTGCCGTTGGACAGGATCCACAACATGCTCAAGATGTTTGTCCCGGACCAGGCGTACGACAAGAACGTTGACCAGCTTTCTGCATTCTTGGGGCAATTGGTGGCTGACGAGAAGCTCTGCAGCACCGGGAATGTGTACACCAAGCAAGCATAATTGCCATGCCGTCCTGTAACTGATGTACTGTACCCTGCTTTTTGGCCCTTTGGCTTTTGACCTGTTGCTCCTTCATTGTGAGAGTTGATGATGTGGGTCCAAATTTGGAAAGGCGTTGAAAAATCGCCTTGCTACGAATTGCCACGGTGTGAGCAGTAATCTGTGCTGCTCCTGGAACGAATGACGATGAACATACTGAACAAAAATGGGGATCTGTTGCTCGTTGCCTTCGCTGAACAGCAAGAACCAGTTGAACAGGCCGTCGAGAATACGTCGAAGCGGGAAGCGGCCAAGAACCGAGCGCTCACATGTGAAAAGAGGACCACCGCTGCTTGAAGGACAGAGCATGGAAGTCATTACTGTTCCTTCTCATGAGCAGCTGCAGCCTGCCGATGAGATGCCCAGTCCAGCAACAGCAGAGCTCCAAGAAACGACCAAACCTGTGATGGAGGACATAGTTCCGGACCCTCCGGCTGAAGAGGAGGCCCTGAAAACGAAGTCATCACCTCCAATCCTTGCAGCTCTTCAATCAAGCTCTCCTGCCTGGCCCTACTACTCCATTTGCTCCACCACTGCTGCTCTGCAGCTGCTCTAGTTGAGATCCAGTGCTTGCCAGTTGATATTGCAATATCATGCATGTAATATGACAGCAAGCATAACAGACATCATAATCAATGTAAGCTGATCACTGGCCATGTGCATTTGTATGTGCATGTGCATGCTATACTTGCTGATGCATTTGGGATCTCATGCGTGATCACGCATGCACAATACAAGGCAATGAGTTGATTGGCTGGTCAGGTCCAAGCTACCTCACACTGGCAGTTCTGCGGCTGATTCGTAATAAAGTTGTTGAATCATGATAAATATTGCAGGCACCTGCGGCTGTGGACACAATTTCGACATCCGCCAGCAAGGACAGCAAGGGTTCGCAAAAAGCTTTGGTTCGGTCTTTTGAGGTGCACAACAGGCCACCCAAAAGGAAGAGCTGGCAAGCGAATCAGGTCCACAGCGACAACCTTGGGGTTGAGGTATCGGGAGGAGGGTGGGTTGAGGCCGAGGGGGAGGAGAGCATTTTGCTGACGGCCTCCAGCATCGATCCCGACAGGCGCACCATTCTGCAGAGCCACCCCAGTTTTGGGCAGGTGAATTCGAAACAATCAAGCGCACTCAGGGCTGTGAGCTCCAGCAGCGGGGCTGCAGCTGGATGGGATGACCAGCTCTCTCCTGACAAGCCCTTGCAATCGGATCAGGCCAATCAGGCAAACCGCCCTGAAAAGCCCGGCTGCCTCGACAGCGGCGAGCTGCCCAAGGTCCTACCCCCTACCCTGGAGGAAGAGCTCAACGCCAGGAACAAAAAAGGCTTAAGATTTGGGAGACCTACCCCTGTGCCCTCATGCCTGGACACACATCTGCAGCGGAGGGTCCCCAGATCTGGATCCAGAAGCCAGGTGCTGAGCTCAGATGCACTGACAAGCGTTGGCTCAAATCGGGGCGGCCCCACCACCGAGGAATTGCCCAACATTTTGATGCTGCCAGATCAGAGCCGCAAAAAGGATCAAGGGCTCCAAGCGGATATGGTTGCGGGTCCTTGGAGTGAGAGCGTTCTCAGGAAGCAGACTCGGCAGACAGTTCCTGACAAGGCCAAGGTGTGTATGCCTACTTTTCTCTGACCTTTTATGCACGTGTGCATGTCTTCATCCACTCAAAAGCAACTCAAAAGGGATGATTTTTACGATTGCCACCGATGTTTCATCACAGGGTCAAACACACCGTAGTGCTGCAGCTGGGCCGCAAGGGTGGCTATGAAGGGGTGAATAGAGAAGGAATGTAACCCTTCTTTGCCTGATCAATGGTTCCTGGCCAGGTGGCAGGCGTGAGGTCACAAACGGTCACGCACACGGAGATGCGCAGGGCCACCAAGCGCGCTGCCAGCTACGCCATACAGCCTGCTATGCCACTCCCCGCCACCAAACCCCGCAGAAAGCCTCGAAGACCTAAGCCAAGGCCGGCAGAGGGACTGACCAGGCGGCGCCCTGGGCTGGATATCCAGAGGGACGAAGAGCAAAGGCTGACCAGGACTCCCAGCCCCCCCGCAGCAGCCAGTCACCAGCCTGCCAAAAGGCGAAGGTGGGTCAGTATAGTGCCCAACATCCCGCGCATCATGCCGCGAGAGCCAAGCGGCCCCTATGACCAGCCCCTTGGGAGCCAGCAGCTTCTGCCTGGAAAGGTTAGAGTCTTTCTACCGCCGGCATTGTCTTTGCAGGCGCCGGCATCGCCTTCTCAATATCCGCTTTCTTCCCCTGAAAGGGGGCTGTGCACAAAGGAAACCATTTGCTGGTCTTGTTCGGGATACTGATTGTGATAGTAAGAAAGACATTGTAGATCAGGAGGAAATCTGCACACCCACAGGGCTTTGCCATGTAGCCTTGTGCTTCAAATCTTCTACTCTCAGTCAATTGAGTCAAGTGGCCACTTGAATTTGCAATTGGACAATTCCTCTGATCTGAAGAAAGAGATGTCCCGTTGTGATATACCTGTGGCCTGTGCAGGCATCGGCCCTGTGATGAGCTTTTGGCTGGCGTGACCCAGGCTGTACATCTGAACCATCCAAAATTTGGGAGCGACCTGACCAGGATTGCCTACATGCTGTGGGTGCGTGGTAATGAACTCGGTGACTATGGACTAGTCTTTCTTACGTCGCTGCTCTGATCAGATGAGCCAGGATAGCCGGGATTTGACAAGCTATAGCTAGTCAAGACTTATCAGCTTGAAGCAGACAGAGGGAGCACTAGCAAGATCAGCATAGCTTGTCATGATCAGCTATGTCAGCGTCATAGAGCTGGGATGCTGTAGCTGGTCTTTGCAGCACTGCGTGTGCCTGTGGGGATGTTGCACAAGTAGTGGGAGGTTGTGTTAGTTGTACAGCAATCCAACAGGGAAAGCATTTTTTGCACAATCACCGTAGGTGGCCTCCAAAAATTTCTTCATCATGTATGGGGCCTCTCTGCACCTATCTATTCTGCAGTCATGATGATAACAATGGTCTACGAAATTTCTTGAGTAGGGATTTTGGAAAATTGTAGCACAATGGCGGTGGTGGCTGGAAGAAAGGTGGGGTGAAACTACATGTACAGTCGCTGGTGTTTCACTTGAAAGGCCTAGGATGGCCCTGCGCACCGCTTTCGTACATCAGTTCAGGCTTGAACTTTGGGGCCCATGTTTAGTGAGCCTGAATCGAATCCGAGGGCGTCCAAGGCAACGGGAGTGGAAAGAGAGGGTTTCTGCCGTGTGCTGACTTCCAACTTCCCTTCGAAATTCTAGATGATTGCAAATTCATGTGAAGTGCAGGCTGCAGCTGTTCAAGACGTTTCAGATCGGTCTAAGCTTTGCAATTGAGCCACGACCATGATAATGATGCCACCTCCACTTCCAGATCTGCAGAGGGGCAAGCAGGCCTAGAGAGCAAGCATGGGATTGAGCAACAGCAGACATAAGAGGCCACAAGACAGCCCCTCAAGAGAAGACACAAACAATGAGGCAGCCACAGCTGGAGGGAAGAGGCAGGTGTTGAGTCTCCTAAAGAGGCTCAAGGGCAAGCAGACAGCAGCAGAGGAAGGCAACCACAGCCCAGAGGCGCCCTCATTAGGGCTGCCAGCCCTCCCAGAGCAAGATCATGCTGCAGCAGAAGACCACGCTCAGGCATACGGCATTTGCCAGCCCCTGGGGAGCTACTTCAATGCTCACGTTGACAGCTTCAGAATCGCCCGGCAAGGAGGAGAGGCCACTGATTGCAAGCCAGAGCCCCCACCTGAGGGGCACCCAAACAGCAGGCTGGGACCAGAGTTAAACGCCAAGACTGTCACGTGGGGACAGAGCTCAGCCATAGGGGTGCCCAGGTCGCCCTTTGCAAGTCAAGAGGTAGAGGAGAGCTCGGAGACTACTTCAACTGTTAATGAGGGTGGCAAAAAGCCTGAGACCCTTGCCTCACTTGAGGGCGAGGACACGAGAGGTGCAGTCAGTTCCAGCACGCCTTCAAATCTTCTTTCTGCAGGTAAGAAACAAAGAGGTGACACTTGTCTGTGACACATCTCTTTGATTATGTTGCCTTTGAGACATCTCTTTGATTATGTTGCCTTATGAGACACAGTCAAAGCACAGGAGGCTTGTCAGCAATTGTGAACGCTGATCAAAGATCTCTGAGCTTGTTGGGGCAGCCACTCTATCATCCACAACAAGTACCACAAGCAACCTGTTGCGGCTAGTCCTGTGAGTGAAGCGCGAAGAATGCATGATCCTACAGATTTTTTCCTCGAAAACTGCCTTGAAGTCTCATGAATGACTCTGAGTGTGCAATTCAGTAGTAAATGGATTTGGGAGTCCTGGCAAATCGGTGGCTGAATCTTCACTGCAGGGAGAGCAACGCCAGGGAGCACACCAGGGCATAATTCTGAAAGTGGGCATGGCAGGCAGGGCCGAGTGCAGCAGAATGCTGAAGCCTCCTTGCGTGCCTCGCTGTCCAGCCAGGGCACGGCCTCCATCAATGGGGGAACAAGATCCCACAGGTCTGCATGGCATGCACCTGGACTGCTTCACATGACTTGTATCTCCTTTTTGTCATAAGCACAGCGCGGTTGCCACTCATGGGCTACTGACTTTCCTGATTTTGCAAAGACAACCCTTCTGTCTGCGTAGCTGTGCAAAGCTAAAAAATGGAACCATCACGGACAGTGGTACGCTACTTTTCTTTATCCCTCTTTGAATCGCTTATCTGCAGGCACCTGAGCCCCCTGTTGCGAGCCTCGCAACCCCAAAGCCCCGTTTCTGCCTCAAGCCGCCCGAGCCCCTCCCCCACAAAGTCGCGGCGAAACCTCATGCTCAAGGAATCCCACCGCCCCCCCACACCCCCTACCACCCGCTCCGTGGGTGCGGCTTCTAAGGCTGGCTTGCTGGCAGGGGGTTCGAGGGATGCAGGTCCCCCTCCCGGAGGCTCCAGGTTCTTCAGGTCTGCCATCAGTCCGCTGCCCTCCGCCGAGGGTGTGAGGCAGCCATCCCTGGACTCGCACCACAGCGGCAGCAGGTCTGGCAGCCGGCACATCATACAGCCACACCTGTCTGAGAGCGAGTGAGTTCAACATCCAGATCTGACACCAGCAGCTCCTTTACAACACGGCTCCATGAAGACTCCTGGGCATGCATATGGATGTGTTGTGCGCTGAAGCTGCTGTGTAGCTCTTGCCCATACTGAAGCGATCTATCATGCCCTGGCAATTTGGTCTCCCATGGGCAGTCATTAGTAAAGAGCAAAGGCCAGGCAGCCCTATACATTTGGCCTGCATGGCTTGCGCATAGATTGTGCTGTTCTCTGACAATATTTGGGATTCAACCTTGCACTCGCATTCATGGCTTGTTGCCTACAGATCGATCAGGATGGGGCGTGCCTCACCTCCAATGAAGCGAGTGAGCTCGCCCTTCAACACCACTGGTGAGAGGGAATCCCTTCCCCTGCCTGCTGTGCACACTGTTGGCCCCAAGGGGAAGCTGGCGCAGCCTGAAAAGGGCAGGAAATGGCCGGGAGGGGTGCCTGCGGAGGCCGAATGGACTGGTCAGGAGCACCAAAAACCCTGGTGAGGTTTTTTCTGGCAGGGCAAGGTAAGTTGGTCTTTACTCAGGGGAGCCTTGCAAGCAGCTGAGCTCAGTTTGACCAGTCTGCTGTGGCCCTGTATATGAGAGGAAATTTGCGCAGGATTTGGGGAAGAGAAGTCCTAAAGCCAGCACAGAAAGTTCAGCATTGCAGTCAGAATGTGACTGTTCCTGAACAAGTGATTGTGATGTCCCAGCTCAGATCACAGCTGGGGTTCAAGGTCCAACAAGCATCAGCATAAGAGCCCTGTAGGGATTTGAGGAGAAAATTTAACGCTTGTCCGCAGGGAAGGGGACAGGTCTTCGACTGCCACTCTGCCAAATGAGGATGACAAGGCGGAAGCTAGTTCCCCCAGGAGCAATCTGCCAGCCATAAGACTGGCGGCGCCTTCAGGCAGGGAGGATGAAGATGGGGCCATGGCATGCTCACTGAGCTCAAGGCCTGCCACAGGAGCCTCTGGGGAAGCCCAGCCCCCCATGGAAGAGGTCCACAAGCGCAACTTTGTTGGCCAGATGACAACATCAACGGGTATGGGTCTCTCCCCCCCCTTGACACCGGCCTGCAAGAACAGTCCTATTTGAAGAAGACAGAACATGCGTAGCAAACATTGCAATTGAGCTGGACTTCCAAATGCTTTGAAGCCAGCATCTCCGATCCCCCAGGCAGTCGCTGTGCAACAGGCATGGACAAGTTTGAGGTCCTGGGGAGCCTGGGCGAGAGCCGTGGGGGCAGCACCAAGCTGATGAGGGACAGGGTGACGCTGGAGCTGGTGGCGGCAAAGTGGATCGAGCACAAGGCGGCGGACGCGCTGTCCAAGGAGACGGAGCGCGAGATCTGCAACCACCGGCGGCTGCGCCACCCTGGCATCATAGGCGAGCCAATCTTTCTGTCAGCATGACATGCACAGGACCACCATGGAATCCTTTCCCGTCGTTCCCATGGTAACAAGGTACATCAATCTTTGAGCGTAGCTGCGCAGGCATCAAGTGCAATGCAAGCTCTCCTGCTCAGTTCTGTTCTTTCTAATGAACATTCAGCTAGGCTTGCTCAACTCAACAGTCCAAAGAAAATGCCCGCAGACAACATACCAGATGGGAAAGAATAGTACAGCGCTTCCAAAGCAATGCCTTCAAGCTGCAAGTTTCAAGAGGGACTAGTTTGCCCGCAGCTTTCAAGGAGGTGTTTGCGACGGATGACAACCTGGTGATCGTGATGGAGCACGCGTCAGGGGGGCAGCTTGATGCCTGGATCTCACGCAATGGCCGCTTCACGGAGGACTGGGCGCGATCGATCTTCCTGCAGCTTGTGGGGGCAGTGTCGCACTGCCACAGGTGAAAACCCCTGTCTTCACATTCACATCTTGCATCACTGAGCATTTGTGAGGCTGCACTGTGTCTTCACTGATTTATTAAAGCTATGTGGGAAGGGTCAATTGCCTTTTCCTATAGCTAGTTCTGGCAATCGCAGAAATTCAACACACTTCCTTCCTCTTTCCAAAGCGCGTGAGGGTGCAGGAGGGGCATAGTGCATCGAAACCTGAGGGCTGACAACATCTTTGTGACCGGGAACGCCTATCAGCCAATTGTGAAGATATCAGGATTTGGGTACTCCAAAGACGTCGCAATGGATTCCATTGCGATCACGACGGTGCTCCTTCCCCCGCCATCTTGCCAGTCTGCATACGTCAAATCTGCAATGCAATGCAATTTCTGAATTCGTCTAATGCCTGCATCTGAATCATATGGTGGCTGCTTCCGATTTTTGCCTCTCAGTACAATTCTGAGGAATGAGTGTTGCACTTGTGTACACAGATTGCACTGCCTGCTTACCAGCCTCCGGAACTGCTGATCGCTGTGAGAAACGAGCTGTTGGCAGGCATCAGCGCTACAGCTTCAGACTGCTGGAGCCTTGGGGTGGGCTCTCATGATCAGGATTCTGCTTGACACTCTTAGGATATTGCCCTCGCCAGCCAATTCTCATGCAGCTCAAGGTCTTTTGCTTGGATGAGCTGTCCTTCGTGTATGGCACCAAATGCCTGGAAGACTGGTATAACTGGTAGACTTGATTTCTGAAAGAGCGATGCCATTGTTGCAGGTGATCCACTTCTACATGCTGACGGCCATGCATCCCTTTTGGGTGTGCTCTCCGTCTGCCCCTGGCGTTCTAGTGGTTTCTTCCTGTAGAGTCTTTGCTGCAGCACACACAGTCTGTCTGTCTTCTCACCACACCCGCCCAAATGAAAGAAAGTGTTCCAGCCAGATTGCTGCTGAATGGCAGCCTCAATCTTCCTGCAGGGGAACGAGAACCCAGAGCAGCTGAATCTGAGGGTGACGAGGAACATCGCCAGCGCAAGCTACAGGTTCCCCGCCAAGGTGGAGCTGTCGCACGAGTGCCTGGACTTCGTATCCAAGGTGCTGGTGTCCGATCCCAGGGAGAGGCTGACGGCGGAGGAGATGCTGCAGCACCCATGGCTGGCGGGGAAACCGCTACCGGCCACCCACACCATTGGCGAGAGCCTCCAGAGCGTGGGAGACATCAAAAGCATCATGGGTGAGCTGTCTTTCTCAGGTCATGGCTGAGAAGCTATCTTGTGCAGCAGTTCAGGAGTGTTCATTCTCCACATGTGGATAATGTACATCATGGCCATCACTCGGGTCAAGTCTCTCTGCAAAGACTGCAGATGGGCATTAGCTGGCAAGAATGATGAAAATTTCTTGTCGGGTGCAGAGAGGACAAGACGGCGGCACCAGGCGGCCAAAGCGAAGAAAGTTGACTTTGCAAAGGAGGAAGGAGGGTAAGCTGAAGCAAAGGGGAGGAAAGCTTTCAAGCTGAATGGAATCGAGATCTCGCTTGGCACGTTCCGGATCCTCTGTACAGGCTCGCTTAAGACATCCAACAGTCTTGTGACCAGATTTCTGTGTATTTGCTGGCTATGGAGGAGACAGCTAAGACAGCAGAATCATTTAGGCAGTGTGTATATGCTGTGCCCGACTCTTGAGGCTTGCAAGGGCTTGCAAGCTCACACTGTCAATCAAGGGGGTCATTGGTAGTGGTGCTTTAAGTAAACGGATTGTCGTTATAAGCCAGCGATCATGAATCACATTCAGGACCGGTTTGCAATGATGGTGTTTACGCATGGTTGAAGGTCATCTAGACAGTGATTTGGTTTTGAGATCTAGTTGCACTAGGAGTGTTGGGGGGGATCCTGCTGTGATCAGCGCTCATTGGACGGTGAACCTGCTGTATTTAAAGGCTTGTTGAAGGGTCATTTTGGATCTGCTCATATGCATGGCTCATTTTGATTTGGAGGGTGGTGCTACTAGTACTGTGACTTGGCTCATTGGAGGTTGATCTCGACGTTCTCAGTAATTCACATTCATAGCCTGTCTCCTTCATTGACGAATATTTGGCAAATCAAATGGCGGCAACCAAAGTGGATCGGCGGCAAGAAGGCGTATGTGAGCTGTGGACCTCCCTCCCCTCCCTTAAGGGAAGCTTGCCTGCACGTTGCACTCGCAATCGTCCATTACAAGCCCGAATAAATAGGCTGATGCAATGCAGGGCCACCTCAGAGGAGTGCGTCTCTGACGAGCGCTCTGGTGCAAGAGCCGAAGCTGAACCGTTACTTGCAAGAAGGGAGGAGCCGCGAGCCTACCACCGGTATCAGCTGCTGTTCCCTTTCTCTAAGTCACAGACTTTGTTCCTGCCTGCCATGTGGAGACGTTTCACCCAAAGTCTTCCCCTTGAAAGTTGTCACACCTGCAGCTGATTCAGGACAGGTCCCTTCATGCATGTGCACAGAGCACGGCAGGTAATGTGCAGAATATGGGAGCTGATGGGGGTGACCACCGCTGCAGAGGCCCGCAAGGACACTGTTGAGGAAGAGGGAGCCATGTTGGATTTCTTGTCAGACTGGCTGCCGAGGCTGTGCACCAATGGCAAAGCTGAGGGGCTGGATGTGAACCACAAAGAAGCCGTGCAGGGGAAGCAGACGCACGAGCAGCCTCAGAGCCGCAGAGGCAGGGAGCGTGCCAGGCAATCGAAGACGGTAATCACTGTGCAAGAGGTGGGGCTGTGGGGCCTCTCTTGGAGGATGAACTTGCCACTGCCTCATGACCACCTCCATACAGCTAATCTCATGTACTTGTCTCAGTTCAGGGATCACTAGATGCTGCAGTCTGCCTGCCTGGGACCGTCCCATGTTGACTGCCTAGACTGGCATGGGCGCCACCAGCACTTCTCATCCCACACAGCTTTGGTTTGCACGACAGAGGGAGCAGATCCGGAAGAGAGTACTGGACAGAGCTACACGGAGGAAGGCTCCCCCATTGAAGATCCTGGAGGGCATATCTGAAGTGGGCGACCGGGAGGAGGAGCCGGAGGACAGCCAGTCTGAGGGCGGCCAGACAGACAGCGATGCCTCTTTTCCCGGCCATTCCACCGTTTCCATGCAAGGTACAATGATTTATTCACTGACACCTTACATGGAGGACAAAAGCTCATTTAGAAGCGCTATTAGAATTGCTGTGGAGACTGTCCTCCAGATCTGATCAAGTATTGCAAGATCTGTTTGGAGACCCGATGGAACTTGACATGGGCCCACAATTGCCAGCATTGAAGGCCATCCAGAATAACAGAAGGCAATACGAGAATGACAGAGCACGAAGTGTTCAAATGTGTGCCAATGCGCAGAATGAAGCAAGTCCAAGGTGGCAAAGATTCCCCTGCGCCGCTGCAACGACTTTCCTCAGCCATCTCAAGGGCATGGAGCCAGTGCGAGCAAAGAGGAGTCACCAAGGCTCCCCAGAGTCCCCTCTGCCAGGGTCGACACAGGCAGAGGAAGGCCCCCATCATCCCCCAGATATCCCTCCCCTGCACCACAGCCCAGGAATCCAGGCCCACCAGCGGACCATCCAGCATTCAAGCGAGACAGCCGTCTCTTCGCCGGTCTGCGTGAGAAGGACACCACGGAGCTGAAGATCATGCCAGCGTTTGCGAGGGAGGCTGCACGAGACAACACCCCAGCAAAGCGGCCACCGAGCCCATCCAGATGCTGGCCAGGGACCACAGCCGGAGAGGACCCCAGGCAGCGAACCAACCCCACCTCACAGGCTGCCTTCCATAGCCTCCTGGAGAGGAAGGGCAGGCGCAGCATCAACGATTGGGCAAGGGGAGGAAGGGATGTGGGAGGTGGCCTGCCGCAGTACGACTCAGAGGGGGAAAGCGCCTCTGGGAGCTTGTATTCAGAGCCTGCAGTTGGGTGAGCTCACCCAAAGACCTGCTTTTTTACTCTCATAAGGCTTCCGCTTGTCCACGCTGTCCAGGAGGAAGAAAACAAAGGGAAGAAATCTATTGGTTGCGGGAGATTGGAATCATGATCAGGAAACTCATAAAACATGGCAATTTGCTGCATGCAAATCCCACTCCAGCATCAGAGCTGCTCAAAGGCATGACAGCCGGCTAGCCATAAGGGTTCCTGTTCCCCAGCTAAAGGTGAACAAGGTATTACTTGAGCAAAATCTTGTCACGCCTGCCAGGAACAGCCGACGGTACCATCGCATCTCCCGCATGCCGGACAAGTACTCCCCAGAGTGGCTGGCAGCCCTGCCCCCCCAGTTCACGAACCCCCAGCGCCGCCCCTCCATCACCGCCTCCGAGCCGCCGGTTGCCAGGGAGGTGCTGCCCCTCAAGTCTGCCCGACTTCCCATCCCCCAGGCACCCTCTTTTGTGGCCAAAACCAAGGACGCTACCCAGGCAATCCCTACCAGCTCCAGCCCCTACCACCGCAAGAGAGGGGCAGCACCTGAGCCGAGTATTGCTGCCTCTGTTGGCAAGTTGACAGCCAAAGGAAAGGGCGCTACAGCCTCCAGGGACGCAGAGCAGACCATATCTCCTGAGGCTTGCGCAGAGATTGCCCGGCAATACTATGCAAGGTGGATCTTTCACCTTTTGCTACTCAGATGCCGCTCACGCAGGAGTGAATTGTCCATGAGCTGCTTTTGTCCAGAGTTCATGCAACTTGGGCACAGAAAGCACTTATGACTGCTAGAGGCCTCTGGCCAAGACTGACTCCTCGATTGTCCTTGGTGATTTGTGGTGATTCTACAGCTTGGCCCTCTCAGTCCTGCAGCAAAAAAGTCCAGGAAATTCGGAATATCATGCCAGAGGATTGAACCTATGCTAACTTTCAGCTAGTGAAGTAGCTGCTTTTCTAAATGAGGGAATTTGAGAATATTCAATGGACTGAATTAGAATGGTTGCAGGGAGGGCAGAGTGGGTGGCTCAAAGCTGCGTCACCTGCCTGAAGGATAATTTGCACCACAGCACAGCCCTCATACAGCCAATTGACAGAGCATCAGAAGCCGCCCCATACTCTCAAAAATTCATCCCAATGTATACATGTACATGTATACAAGGCTACACAACCATATGCATGCCCATGTTAACCTTGCTTGCTTGTGGAGAAAGCCTGGCTGCATATCCTTGAGTGCAGATCTCTGCTGCACTTGCCTCTATTTGTAAACATTTGGACATTATTCTTTCAGTAAATTTGCAGCAAACAGAGATGCTTGTTGTAGTACTTTTTCTTCAAATGCCAGTATGTAGTGGCAGCAACAACAAATACAGTGAATTGCATTCACCCGCTGACTGCCCTGGCCATGGAGGACTTGGCTCCCCCAATGTATAGCCTAGAGGTTATGATGCTGCTGCTGCGTCTTGTTGATGGGTGCTGCTTGTAGCGTTCTGGTGTATTCTAGTGGTGCTGGTGTGGCTGGCTTGCTGCTGAAGTATTGCATGTGCATGTGCAGTGCCTTGCCAGGGGGTCAATGCCCAGATAAATGATCAGCCCGCTCATTGAAAGCTCTGCTTATGGCTTGCAGTGGGTAAAGTAGTGGAATTGAGATTGCAGAATCCTGGGAAAGGGTTGAGATATATCCCCTTAGCTGAGCACAATGTAGCGTTTAGGGACATTAGGGCTTGGAAGCCTGGGTCAAAATTTACACCTCTGCTAAGTCACTGACACGAATTTGAGTGCATTCTTTTTCTCTAACAGCTGTTCATGTAACATGCAGTAATTTGCTTCCATCCACTTGCATCTCTGTCCAACTTTGCTCATCACCAAGCCATAGGGTCATGCAACTACATCAAACTTTAAGAAGAGTTCAGCAGTCCTCCACTTTTCAAACCAACAGAGCAATGAATGTGCTTAATGCTCTGCCAATGCATTGCTCAAGGTGCTTGCCTCAAAAGAATTTATAGTCAAGAATTCAGGAAGCCAGCAGCAGCATTTTTGATTTTTGGCACAAGAAAGAACTACATATTACCAAACAATTGACTCTTTCTTTTCAAGCCACTTCACCTTCACCGTAAGAAAGCTCTCTCCTGCTGGTGGGGGTCTTGGCACGCTGATCATGAAAGCTGCTGTGATTGTCCTTCGCGCTTGCTGCAAACCTCTGCTTCACTTTGAGGGGTTTATCACCCTGTGATGACAGCTTTGGGTGTGCAGGTTCCGCCGCAGCAGTCAGACGAGTCTCTCCCCTGCAGTGCAAAGAACCCACTCTTAAATGTATTAAATGTATCAACCCCTGGCAGCAACAAGGCAATAACAATTGACAGAGGCTGTGCAGGAAGGAGCCTAAGGGATGACCTGCGAGAGACAAGGCCAGGGGTTCGATTGTTCAAGTACCTATAAGAGGGGGACCTGGTGTTTGTCAGGGAAGCCTCGATGGGAGGGGCAGAGGTGGCATGGCTGCGTCCCCGCTCCGGGCTTCGAGTCTTCAGCAGGAGCTTCCTGGAGGGTTCAGGGGTGGTATGGCCGCCTCCCTGGGCAGCCCTGGGTCCCTCCGGAGGAGGGCTGGTCAGGGACTTGAGGGCCTCGATTTCCCGCTGGTTGCGTTGGATGGCCTCCTCCAGACTAAGGGGCCGGGAGCGCAGGGGGATGGTCTCCCTCTCGACAGGGGCGTCGGTTTCCTCGATCGCACGGTAGCGCGCCGGGCTGGTGAAGCGGGACGGCAGGGATTCCAGCCAATCTGGGTAGCTGGAGTAATTGACGCCTGGCGAAATTCTGCAGCCAGGAACGGTGATTCTGAGGCTTGGACAGAGCGTACACATATCTTGGAGACAAGGGCACGGGTGAATACGTCGCTCCTCTGCTATGTGATTGTTGGTGCAGAGAAGGCAATCAAACTTTGCAGCGCAATCTCATTCATCACCCTTATGCAATCCTGACTTTGAAGGCCCAGATAAAGGAACCCACAGTACAGTTCATAGCCGGCCGTTGGATTTGAGCTTGGGCGTGGCTTGGGATCTAGATTCACCTGATCTCTTCGGTAGTACTGTAGAGCCACAGCGTCTCAGACTTGCGGCCCATGTGGCTGGATGTGGACAGCAGGGCATCCGGGTTGTGGGCGTCCCTTGACTTGCCGCGCGAAGTGGCCGCTCTGCCCCTGTTTGGGGTGCCCCTCCGGTCCTTGCGGGGGGTGCTCCTCCTCTCCTTGCTGGGGCTGAGGGTCCTGCCCTTCTTTGGGGTTGTGCCGCGCTTCGGCCTGCCATCTGCCAATCGCCGCTCACCTTCCTGCATGTGATGACTCAGCTGGGAAGTGCTGACCATTGATGCCTTCCCAGCAATGCAGATTTACCCTGCTTTCTTGCTACATGTGCCACAAGCACAGATGCAGAGGTGAACACCAGAATAATTTGACAGCCTCACATGCTGCTATTTTTCATGATGATCTGGGTCTATGAGACTGCAAGCTGCAGAAAATATTGAAGCATGGAGCGCTGTACTTTTGAAGTTTAGTGCACTGTATGATAGGACAATGTCAGAGACTCATGTGAACAAGATCTGTCCATTAGCCCAGGTGGTGGGTCTGGTGAGGAGCTTTGGAATGGGTGGGGTGGGGG
>QAXI01000449.1:1468158-1481149 GCA_004335615.1 Chloroidium sp. JM | reverse complement strand
GGGGGGGGGGGGTATATCTACCTCATGGGGCGGCGCTTGCTGAGCTGGAGGCGCCAGCAGCGCTCCTCGTCCCCTGACTGGTGCTGGGCTAGCAAACCTGCAAGCAGAGCCACTCTCACGATGCGCTCTCAATGACCATCAAACCATGGCCCAGTCTTGCTGGACCTGCAAGTATGGATCTGCATCATAGTGTCAGTGAGGCACTGCGATTTGTAATTATAAGCAGTCACGTCAAAGCAGCGCATTCCTGCAGAGCATGACCTGGGTGGGGTAGTGGCACGCCTGGATCCACTGGCCGCAAGATCTTGCTGGCGGACAGCGCGGGGGCTGGCTGTGTGGGTCTCCTCCCTGAGGCGGGAGTTGGAGGTCAGGCTTGTCGACTGCTTCATCGCGGAGGGCAAAGTGCCGTGAACGTTCCTGGTGGGAGTCACGGCCCTGCCGCTGGCAGCCCACTCACCGCTGGACGCAGCAGATGCCTGGCCGCCTTCGCCTGTATCGTGTTAAAAAAGCGATGGTCACTTCAGGTGATGAAGATCTGGGCATGATACGGTCCCGCCGCAATTGGATGTGATATTGTAGATATATGGGTAGGACTGAAGTGATATTGGTAGGATCGAAAGCACGCTATGCACGACTCTTGATATAGTCCTTTCACAGAAAAGCATTCGTACCCCATCTTTCATCAGGGTTGGGCCGTCTCTCAAAAGGAAAGTCTTTGCTACGTAGGGTGATACTTCTCATCACTTGCTAGCCTCAAACAAGCAAAGGGAAGGAATATCACAATCTGTGCCCAAGCACTGCAAGCACAAGAGGGCCCAGGATTGAGAATGTTGAGAGACATTGGGCTACTCACCGCGCCGCCATCCATGTGCAGGGCTCTTGAAGCGGGCTGCCGTGCTCCTGTCCGGACTCCGGCTATCCGCGACCGCAGGCGCCCACTTCAGGGTTGGCTTGGGGCGCTGTTTGGTGCGCACGTACCTGCTGCCCTCTGTTCTGCCCCTTGCCTCCCTCTCAGGGCTCAATGCGAAAGATCTGCCGGGTTGCAGCTGGCTGAGCTGGCGTTTCATCTGCTTGGGACTGCCAGGCACTATCTCAGGAGGCAGCTTTGTTGGGGTGGCAGGGGCGTTGGGAGGCTGTGAAGCAGCAATCTGGGGGATTTCGTCGCTCCCCTTCCTTTGTGGGGGATGGCCATGGCTATAAAGAGGGGCTGGCGCAGGGGATTCTGAGCCAGGCTCTTCGAAGATGCTTCGCCTGTTCTCTGGCAAGATGGCATGGCTTCCTTTGGGCTGCTGGCTGGAGCTGTCGTGTCGGGATTCTGGAGCCTTTTGGGTGGGCCCCACAGCTGAGCTCTCATTCCCTGCAATTGCAAGTAAAAAGAGTACTTCATGATTGATTGGCCAGATGCCCATCTCTACAAATGTCCTGCTCTCTCATGATATCATCTGTGCTATACAACACTCCAACCCATCTCACGATGCAAAGCCAAGAAGACTAGGCAAGACATTCTCAAGCGCACCCCCACCGCTTTGTAACCCCACCCCCCCCCTCCGCGCCCCTCCTCTCTCCCCCTGGTATCTCTCAAACGCATCCACACGTACTCTTGAACGTCAAGACAGTGTGATGACATGTGTTCAGAGGATCCGCAGCGACTCACCTCCCTGGTCCTCCCCAATCACGCTGTCCACCTGCGCAAACCCCACGCGTTTCCCCCCTGCCTTGCTCGCAGAGGCGTCTGACTGGTACCCATTGCTCTTGGTGCTGGTCAAACTCGTCAAGCTCCCAGACTCAGAGCCCTTTATCTGCAGCTCGTCGATGAGGTCC
This sequence comes from Chloroidium sp. JM, assembly GCA_004335615.1. Classification (NCBI taxonomy): domain Eukaryota; kingdom Viridiplantae; phylum Chlorophyta; class Trebouxiophyceae; order Watanabeales; family Watanabeaceae; genus Chloroidium; species Chloroidium sp. JM. The sequence continues at coordinate 1,479,328 of QAXI01000449.1, read as the reverse complement.
AGCTTCTGCAGCGTGAGCGGCCGCGGCATGCGCTCCTGAATCCTCTCTTCCTGATCTGCCACAACGATGGGCTTTTCAGGGTCAACGGGAGAGCTGGCCTCTGCGCTATGCTCTTGAATGGGCGGTGGGACAGCTGGGGGCTGTTTCTTCTTCAGAGTCATCGGAAGCGAGATCCCCTCCCCAGGCTGACTATTCCCGGCGGTTGCCACATTGGCTGGTGTGCTTCTGTCGGACCGCTTGGTGCTGAAGCTGCCACACAGCCCTGCTCTGGATGATTCAGTGCTCTGGCTTGCACCCATGGGGCAGGAGATGATCACCTGCGAACATTATTTGTGAGTGAAACTCACCATATAGGACTGCAAATACACCTGTCAGCGCCACATGTGTACAGTCTCTTCCACTGATGTTATCGAATTGGACCTGTGAATCCTGCCAGTCGCCCTAATCCCACTTCCTTTCATGCAACATGCCTGGTGATCCTATGATCATGGGAAGCATCAGCTTCATGATCAATGTGTGTTCATTTCTTCCATGAGATACTCATGGTAATGATTATAAGCCTTTGCCGATACTTCAGTGGCAGTCTGTTTGAGAGTTTCAACGCAATCAACGACGTCTTCCCAGAATGGTTGGCTACCTGTCAATTGTGTAGAGATCCTCCTTCCAAGAATGGGTGTATGTGCAAGGATAAAGAGAGAGAACCCTGTCTTTGGTCTTTCTCTTCTCCACAACAGACTTCCCATTCGTCGAATCCCTGCCAACCTGCTCTTGGACTGGCAGATGCACCATTCAATGGCCGCTCATTGCAATGAGATTCCTTGCGTGGTGAGGGGAGATCAAAATTGCATCATTCATCCTGGACTTATTTCCGCAACTGGGAGGCCGCTGCCGCCGTTCAGCCATCCTTACACTTTCCTTCCAGAATACCAATCAAACCTCCGGAGCAGGACATTAAGAGCTTCGGAAAAATTATTGAGGCTCAGCCACTAGCTAGGCTATAGCTGTGCCGCCCGAATTGCCCGGTGAGTAATGTACTGCTGGAGGTGATCAATGAAGTGAAAAGCTGCCAAGGTGCATGCCTTTCTGATGCTGCACCATCGATCACAAACTGCATTGCAGACAACGCCCTCCATCCTGGTGCAGGAACCAGTGACAGAGCACACATCCCATGGGCTGCGCCTTCTCCTCCCTTGGCAAAGCAGAGTATAATGACGACCACAAGCCATCCGGGATGTCAGAAAGGGTCTCATCCTGGCCTCAAGTAGACGCAGGGAGCAGCCAAACAAGCCCTCCCCTCAGCACTAAGAACAGCGCAAAGAGCTCTGCCTTGCATATGAATCCAGCCGCCAGGGTAGCAGCACTGAGGGCAGGTGACAGCAATACTTCTGGGTGGCACAGGCCTATGCCTCGGGAGGCTCAGTTGTCTCAATTGGGGGCTCTCAGGGCGAGGTGTACTCCCACGGGAGATGCAGCGTTCATAGAGGGAAACAGCCCACTGCGGTCAGTGCCCATGAACAGCTGGCAGACCAGTGGGAGAGAGGGAGATCCAGTGGCAGGGCAGCCACAGAACGCGACAAGGAAGAAGAAAGTGTCAGGCTGGCTGAAGAACCCCACTTTGCGCAGTGGTGATGGGGGGAAGACATCAGGTAAGCACTCCTCTCTGCTGCCATCCAAAGAGAGCTCAGCTCAGCGAGCTCTATCTTATTTGCATTGAACATCACCTTCATGCATGTGTATGTATGGTCAATCAAGTCTCATAGCCCTAGGCCTAGATCTGATCAATGCGCTTTGGAAGAAGACTTGCTCATTCAAGTGGGTGCCTCATCACCCATAGAAACAAGCTTATCCAGCTGAGACAGAAGTTCAGAGACTTATTGGTGAAACCTCCCAACAGCATATCTGCGTTACCCAAATTACGACCGTTTTCTGTTTGATTAAGAGCAGATTTAGCAGGGTAGCACATTTTTGTGGAGCAAGATTGCTGAGCCAGGCGCACACTGCAGGTGAGACATCTGCAGAGGCAGATGACGGCATTGTTGAGTCAAACCCCAACATTGCAGTTGTGAATCCAACAAGCGACGACTTCGGCGGCCCGACCACCCCCGCTGCCAGGGAACCTCTTTACCGTGTCCGATGCGACTTGCCTTCTGAGGGAAAGCCAGATGAGGGGGTGAGCAAGAGAGCCAGTCACAAGGCAAGCTATCAACCTTACCCATCACCAATTGTCATGCTCCAGACTGCACCTCCACTAGATAGAAGCTCTCAAGCGCCAATTCCCCTTCAAACCTGCGGTCTACCGAGCATCAAGACATCCTGAACATCCTCTGCACCTCGCCCCTCCAATGTACCAGCGGAATACTTGCATGCAGCCATGGTCTTTTTGCATTATCCAGATCTGCTGCTTGCCATCATTAGCAGCAGGCTTTAGTGGATGGTTGCTGCCTCCAGTCTTTATCATCCTGATCATACTAATCATACAACGGAAAGTGGGGTCTTTGTAGCTTGAGCACTAATGCAGCTTGTCGCTTGCAGTCTGGCGAGGTTGTCTCTGGTTCGAGGCGCCCTCTGCGGGCAGCAAGCTTGGCAGGTCAAGGCAGCGGCTCCATCCAACCAGGGGAAGGCGAGATGGGCAGCGAGAACCCTCGATTGCGCAGCAAGACCTGGTCTGAGGTGCAGCTGAGCTGTCAGAGACCCAACCCCGCCCCTCAGCCAGCATCGGCTAAGCCGAGCCAGTCCCAAGGCGGGATGATGGGGCTGCTCAGGGGCGGCCGCTCATGCCGCAAAAGTACCCCTGCAGGGAGTGACTCTGAAGCTGAAAGGTATGCTCCCGTTGGCAAGGCCTGGCACTGCACCATCTGGCAAGCACCAAACGCTGATTGTAAGTTTGTGATTGGTGAAAATACCATGCAATGGACATTGCCATGCATGCCCCTCGTCAATAATCTTGCAATTCAGGGGATGTTGGTGCCCAGATCTGACCTCCCAGCTGCAGGATAGGCACACCAGCCATGCCAGCAATTTAGCTGAATGCAATTACTGAGCCTGGCTGTCAGCAATGAAAGATGCCTCATACAGACGCCTTTGTTTGCTCAGGATGCCTGAGCCTTCCCAAGATCCGCTGCCTGCCAGTCCCCCCAAGACCAAGCCGAGGGGAATCTTCAAGCACGCTGCCAGCCACAGGCCCCTGCAATCTGCGGAGCACTCCCACCCTCCCCGCCACCCCAACAGCGCCAGACAGCTGCACTCCAGCGAGCATCCGCTACCAGGCAGTGCAGGGTTGGCTTCCCATGGCGCTGCCTCAAAGCCCTCAAAACCGCTGCATTCTGCGGAGTACAGCGTGAGCAGCGTTGGAACACCCCGCAGGTGAGCCAGCAATATGCCAGAGCATGATTTGTTGACTTGTTAAAAATAGAGGGAGCAATGCAAAAGCGTTGAGCATTTCGGAGTCACAGCTTGCTTGACAGACTATGGGCGCAACAAGAAGTCTTGCAAGGAAATTCCGCCAGAAACGTTATCTGCACATGCTAGCCACATCAGGGAGATAGAATGGGCATGTGTGGGTCAACAGAATAGAGAAGGCACCATACCGAGAAGGGTTGTCATCAGCTCAGGGAGTGGAACTCTGCAGCACTACGTGAATGCCTGCTACATTATTATGTACAATTCTCAAGCACCACCTCCCTCGACGAGACTTGCTGCACTTTAAGTGAGTTGTATACATGTGTAGATGCGTGGGTTTTTGAAAGTAGTGTTGCCACATCTATCGGCCCTCTGTCATTTCATTAAGGATTGGTCATTGGGCGCAGCAAACCCTCTGATGCATCTGACAACGATGCCTGCAGCTGGGATGGGGCAGGCACCTGGAGGACACGTCGTGGAAAGGTGCAGCTCCCACCCACCTCCTCCCGAAGATGCACATGCAATGTACAATCAATCAGCTGGTGTACAGCCTTCGACGGCATGCAAAGAGCTGTCTGTCCCTAGTATGCAAATTTGTTGCAAATCTGAGGGTCTAGATTCTCAGAGGTTTCAGAGCTTGAAACCCTGATGATTGCCCTCTGATTCATCATCAGAGGAGCTCTGCAACATTTTTGACTTGCAGGTATTCGTCAACGGCAAAGCACACAGGGCCCAGGATGCTCCTTCCAGTCCCAAGGACAGCCTGCCTGTGCGTCAACCCAACCAAGCTCCGGTGACGGCCATAAAGGAGAAGCTGCCAGTGGCCAGTCCTCCCACCCCTGAGGTGCCCGTTACCCCCCTGGAGATGCAGCTGAGTCCCCTGGACCAGTTCCTGATGTCGGCCGCCGCTGGCCTGCAGAAGCCCACCCTTACCGCCGTTATGAGCAACCCCATGGCCAGGTGGAATCTTCTTTTTTGGGATTTAACTTCGGTCTTTACCTCTCGAAAGATCTTCCTACACACTGTTGATGTTCACAAATATTCTCCGTGGCCTTTGCAATGGTCACTGGAAGCGATTTTGTGTTCTTGCTGACATGCCGTTGATTTGCTGGTTGTAGGAGCTTCAACAAGTATTGCATGCGCTCCTCGAGACCCCCCCCCCCCCCAGATTTCTTCTCCCCACTCCCTTCAAATGTTACTTCCAAAAAGTGAATCCATTGCCCCGGCTGCATGTCACAGAAGTGGCTGCACCCAAACCACACACAAATAAGGATATCAGCTGGAAAGGTATCAATTGTCCTTCACCACGATTTCCAATTCTGTGAAAGGTGTCCAGCCAAGCCCAAGCAAGAGTCCTGCTTGCAGCGACGGCAGCTTCACTGAGGATGCAGAGGCAGACGGACGGGAGCAGCTGCTGCAAGAGCTGGCAAATGCCAAGAATCCAGGCGTGCCACCCACCAGGTCAATACATTCCGCAGCCCATATTTTCCCTCCTTCACGCACAAAGCATGTTGCCCACGCTGGGACGGCAGTCCATCATCAAAATCTATCCTGCAGCCCTCTTTCCGCTGCGCCTGTCACATTGCAAGAATTCTGGACAGTGATCCAGACGATATCCATTTTGGCTTGCATAAGCAAGCATGTCCCTGATCCATTGCTTGCCCATCAGGGCCAACATCTTGTCAGGTTTAGGTGAAGGTCATCCTTTCGGATTGCAATCCATAGAAGTCTTGGTTTGTATAATGAAGGTTAACTCCATAGACTGCATTTTCTGCCAATCAGGGTCAAACTCGGCTGGTGTGACCAGGCTTGAGCTGCAATTGCCACCTTGCAGGTCACTGTTTGCACAGCAATCCAGAAAAAAAAAACTAATGAGGCTTGCATGATGACAGCTGATCCTATCTTTTTCTTGCCCATCAGGGCGAACATCGGCTGGCTGGACCAGGCCAGCGTCCGCCTCAGCAGCGGGGAGGAGGTCAATCGCACCCTCATCTCCCCCGTATACGCCAGCCTGTCTGTGGACGACAACGAGTCGGCCGACTCCAATGCCGCCACCAACGCCACCTCCCTGGGCAGACGTGCGGATACCCCCTCTCTCTTGTGCAGTCATGTCCTGGCTGGAAGGCTGGAAGTATATAACACGATATGGCTGCAGACACGATGCGATTAATGAAGTGGGTGTAGGAATGGAAAGTGAAAAGGAGCCGCACCCTTCATTGCATGTCTGAAGTTTGGCATCTCTTTGATACAGTCTGTATACAGTAAACATCACACGGCTGTGCCTTCTCTGTCTTGCTGGCAATGAGGTTCTTATCTGCAAGTTCTGCAAAGGAAAGGGCACATTCAGAAGCGCGATTAGACCCAAGCACAGGGTTTCTGACGCACACCTCCATCTGAGGATCATACCTTCAATCTGTTGTACGGGATTGGCTGGTGATTGACCTGCCTTGCTGAGCAGGAAGTGTGCAAGCGCTGGATCACAAGGAAGGCTTGGTGAGGCCCGATATGGTCTACGAGGCCTCAGGGGAGCAACACCCAGTCGGCAGCTACAACTCAGACTCCGGGATGTCATTTGGTGGGTTGTCTCTGTCACCATTGGATATATATGCCAGAAAGTGAGTTTCAGATGGTCAGGGAGGATCCATTTACATTGATTGGCTAGTCAAGGTTGACTATTTGTTAAAATACAGGTACACGAAATGCTGGTGGGTACAGTAGGACAGGCACAAATGCAAATCAGGTCAGGAGGTATGCAGGCAAATTTTGGGTCACGTTCAGCGGAGTTTCCAGTTCGTACAGTTACCCGGTAGCAGTGCGATGTTGACCCATTTCTGTCACCAGAGATCCAAGAATCCGACGCTGAAGTCCCAAGCAATCACCAAGAGATCGATGCAGGCTCTGGGAAGCTGCCAGCCATTCAGAACCCTCCTCCGCTGCCCATGACGGCCATAATTTATGAGCACCGGGACTATGACAACCTGGGACCCATCTGTGACCTATCCTTGGACTCGATCGCTGCAGGCAACATGCGCCTGCTGCGCCACAAGAGGGACAAGAAGCTGTATGCCGGAAAGGTCATCCCCAGGCCAAAGGTTGGCCTCCTTTGCCTCCTGTCCTTCCTTGGATGCAGCACAATTTCATAGGACTTGGCACTGTTGTCGGGGGCCTCTGGCCTGTGCCTACGAACTGCTTGTTTACTGTCCCCCCATCAAGAAGTTCATAATGTCCATCACTAGCTGGCAATTATTGTGTGAGTCCGTTTGGTTTGGAGAGGCTGGTTGCCACACCACTTTTTGGCATTATCTAGCTTGTTATAGCAATCCTCAACGGTTGGTGCAATATACACAAGTGGTCTATTGAAATTGAGGATGGGGTGCAGGGTAGCAACCTGCACAAGTGGCATGAGCGCGAGATCCTGAACCACCGCAAGGCCAGCGGGCACCCCAACGTGGTTGCCTTCAAGGAGGTGCTCACAGCCCATGACCACATCTGCCTCGTCATGGATTACGCCTCACAGGTGCTTCCCCCTCCCTTCCCCCTCGCCTCCACCAACCCCCACTCACTCACAGATATAAGGACATGATGCTTTGCACAGCGAATCAAGGGCTCTGGTGTCAGCGCCATCCCGGTCATCGCATGGAAGGCAATTCATTTTCAACGCTATCCCTATCCTGTGCACTACATGACCCAGGGGCATGACCACGAAATTGCATTGCAAGAGCTCTTAAAGTGTCGCTTGTTGCTGCCAGGTGCACAGTCTGAGTCTTAGGATTGTGCTGCAGGGGTCCCTTGCAGCACTGCTCGAGGAGAATGACAGTCTGTCGGAGACGGAGGCCAAGCACCTCTTCAGGCAGCTGGTCACAGGCCTCCAACACCTCCACAGTCTCGACGTCTTCCACAGGTCCACATCTCCGTATTCTCAAGCCCACACCTGCCCTTACAAATCCCCGCTTTCATCTTTCTGGTTCCATCACTTGATCTTGGCTGGGCCCAATACACTTACTTTTCTAATCTTCTGAATCTGAACTGGAGCTTTTAAGGCTTCCGCATGCCATTGAATCTTGAAGAGACTGCGCCAACCCTGGCAATTGTGCGAGCTTCAAGCCGTTGCAGACAGGATGCAAGCTCAGATTAAGGAGCGAGTGAACATACTGAGGGGAGGAAGCCAAGGATCAAGCTGCCTGCAGCAATAAGCTCACCCACAACTTCACTGCGTCTGGAGTGGTGATGAGACGCCAACGACGCGCACGATTTTGAAGGCCAATCCTTCACATTAAGTGCTGTGGCTGCAGGAACCTGCAGCTGAAATGCATCTTGTTGGACAGGCAGGCAGACCAACCCCTGACCCTGAAGATCAGTGGCTTCTCTCGATCCAATTCAGGTGCACATCCTCCTGCTTGGCTGCCATTGCTCCTGCGCAGCACAATTCTGGCAACTGCATAACACCAGAGGCAGGACCCTCGCTGAATCATCAAATATGCCATTGTGCACCCAACATGTTCCGGTGGAGATTTGAATTCATCCCTCTGCAGATATTGTTTTCATTCATTCGTCAGCCAAGAGGTGGACAATGATCACAATCTCACTTCCAGACTTGCAGAATCGCCTGTGAATATTTCACATTTGCATTCCTCTACCCCCCCCCCCCCCCCTCCCTTTCACGGACACATTCTGTCATGGACCTTGTGGTGTCAGACAGCTGAATGCAAGGCAGAAATATGAAGGTAGGCGATGCGTATGCCAGGGGAGGCAGATTCCCAGCCCAAGAGCCGGGTGAGCCGCCCTGCGTTCACAGCACCAGAGCTGCTGCTGGGATCCTTCAAGCGCCTGGAGGCTCCTGGACACAACGGTGCTCTGCTGGACGTGTGGGCCTGCGGGCTCGTGCTGTTCTACCTACTCTACAACTTCAACCCCTTTCAGGCAAACTCTCCTCCTCATATGCTCCGTCCTCTCCAATCCACCTCAAACATCTTCCATGCAAACGCAGACCAGCCGCAGAAGTTGGGGAGCAGAAGACACTACAGTCAGTCATCTCATGAGGAACTTCTGGTCCAATTGATTGCTGAGTATCGAAGAGCTGGGGGAAGAGAGGAGGGAGGTTGTTGGTCATCAGATGGAAGCCCTCTGACCTGCGAGAGGGGTGAGAGATGAAGGCTCTGTGACACTGACAGACAGGTTATTGCGCAGAGGCCTGGCGACAAGAGTGACGCCTTCTCCTCCCACATGATGCGGCGCATCTGCAGCGCCAACTTCACCTTCCCCCGGGATCCGCCTGTATCCGACAGTGTCAAGGACCTGCTCAGAAAGGTGGGCAGAATCTGCAGCCTCAGCACATTCTCAACCTGCCTTGTTGTGCGGCTTTGAGCCACAGTGTCCTCTCCTGATGTGATCTCCACTGAGGCAGGAAGGTGCAAAAGCCAGACCTTGTGCTATCATCCAAGAAGTCTGCTATATATCTAGTAAGGCGACCCTCCCAAACAAAATAACACCCTTTGCAGAATTTCTTTCTTGTGGATGTCTTGCCAAAGCGAGCAAGCAGCACAACCTTCAAAGCTTGCTAACATTTTGCTGCTTCACTGCAAAAGGCAAGGCCCATACCGCAAATCAGAAGGACCAGGAGGCCAGGAATATGGGCAAAATTCCCAAACAGATTTACCCAGCCTTGCGATGTTCGTGCATTTTCCCCTGGCATAGATTGAAGACAATGAGATATGCAGATCCTGGTGGTGGATCCAGTAGACCGGCCGGACACCACAGCCATTCTGCAGCACCCCTGGCTGAAGCCAGCGATCGGCCAGCACATCACGGCTGGCGTGTCCAACCACCACTTCCTGTCCACCTTTTCCGACATGGACGACATCATCATGCACCTGGATTCACAGGCATGACACCCTCACTACTTTCCCAACTCTGAAATTGGATAGATCTAGCTTGAGCTGGCTAAAGGCGAGTGGGAGTGGGATGTAAGGGCCTCCAAAAATGGACCACCCCGCGGTGCATGCCAGTGTGAAAATTCAACCATGGGCAAATGGGAAGTATCAGACCCTCTAGGCTGTCGTTGAGTTGGGGACTTCTCTTATTCAGATGTCGGAACAAGCTCACCAAAATTAATTGTCTCCTTTGCAAGAAAGGTCTGCCTGGTGTTGACCCTGCTTCTGTATGCAGTCGGAAAGGGAGGACGTCGACTCGGCACAAAGGGTACCCCTGAAGGACCACACTCAGACCCTGACTACTGTCTCCTATTCCATCACCTCTGGGGACTCCTCTGAAGACCCTGGAGAGCTTCCTCTTGCAGCTCAAGTGCAACACTACCAACATGCCACACAGACAGGCGCTTTGGAGGAAGCGAGAAAAACGGGCGACAGGTCCAGGGAAGGCTGAGATGCCAAGATAAGCATTGGGGAGAGGTAGCAGGGAACTGCAATGTGGCCTCTTGTTTGCCGCACTGCCCTTTCTTTGGTTGCCAAGAAATTTTTATCATTATGCAGTGGAGTTTGCAATTGCATGATTTTGCAATTGTCAGGATTTGGAGGATGTTTCTGGATTTAGATGATTTTTGCAGCATTCAATCTGACCTTTTGAATGTAATTGGAGCAATTGCTTTGCTCCTTGATTGCCGATTTCACATGCTTGCGCTTGCGAAGGCAGTTCAGGATCCAGAGACGCAAATAAACATGATAGCTGGTGAGATCACTGAAGTTTTCACTGCTGGCTTTGCTGATTGGTATCTAGAACGGGCATGCCATTTGCTTGTGTGGCATGAGGAACAGCTCGCTTCAGAAAGTGCACAGGAACGAGTGGCTATTGATGTTGATTGAGAAGCACAGAACCGATCACAAGATGTCATGTGAGTTCCTCCCAGCTTGATACTTGTCTAAGCAGCTGTGTAGCTATAGTCTTGTTGCTGTCACTTTCTAAAAGTTGGAAGCTACATTGTCACATCAAACGCAACACAAGCCATCAAATCTACTGTACTCAAAGACTGGGCGCCATGCTACACACCACAAGCCTGGGCTGCCAGGGAAAACCTAGACCGTTATAGAATCTCCAAGTGCAACCATGGCCTCGTTCTGAATCAGTCATCCTCATCGTCGCTGATGACAAGACCACCCCTTCTGCCCTTCTTGGCCGGCTGCTTCCTGCCGATGTCCTCATCCTCTTCATCCCCGTCCACAATGAAGTCCTGGACAAAGTGATCCCTTGTTAGCCAAACCGCCATGGTATCATTCAGCCCCTCTTTGTTCCACAATGCACAGGTCTTTTGTCACAGGTCAAGATTCTCTCCCAGAGAAAGAAGAAATTATACCTGCATTTCTTCGTCCTCCTCTTCGTCATCCTCCACACGCATCCGTTTCTTACCGCTGCTGGGTGCCCCCGCCCAATTCGGCTCGGACTGCTTGGCCCTTGCCAGCCGCCTCTCAGCCTCTGCCTGCAGGGCAGAGCAACGAGTCGATCCAACAAATTTGTCCATGTTTGGTCTCTACACTGCCTGGAGCAGGAATTGCATTGCCGCCAATCATTCCCTTCAAATTCCATGGCTCCTCTCACCAGAGATGCCTGTCTCCTGTCACTCACTAGGAATTGGCCAGGACTGTACCACCTCCCTGTCTGACAACGATGACCAAGGAACAAGAGTTGACACTACTCCTGTTAATTAAGACATTCAAGGGACGAAAGCCGACCTTTTGGTAGCCACAAACCACTTAGGTAGACCTAACCTCCTCCTCCTTGTGCTGTGGCTCGCGTCGCCCCCCCCCCCCCCCTGGAGTCC
>QAXI01000449.1:1399054-1433059 GCA_004335615.1 Chloroidium sp. JM | reverse complement strand
GGGCGGGCAGATACCTGTCGTAGGTGATGCCCTTCCTGTCCGCCACAGCCAGGAGCTGCTCAAAGCTGGAGAACAGCTCGTCCTGGATGCTGCAGCCTGCGCAAGTTGCAGGGGATCCTTCATGGCAGGTCCATGATAGAGGAATTTGCCTTGCGTTAGGCCCTTTTGCAATGATTGAGAAGCAGCAAGTCTAGCCAATGGCTGTCAAGTTGACACTGATAGTCAGTGCTTTTCAAGCAGATGTACTGTGCGTGAATGCAGCCAACCCTTAACACTTAGCTTGCGACTGGTTCCTGTCAGTTGCAAGGCTGTGTCAAAGAAGAGGCCTCACAAGCACAGCCGTTGGCCAGCTCAATGGTGTCAGCCAGGTCCGTGGTGGAGGTTGGGCCGCTCCTGTCCTTCCCTCTGTCGTTCCTGATGAGCTTGGCGTCGATGTTGATGCCTGCAGGCCGATGCCCAGGTTGCCATTTTTGCGATCTCGACTTGATCTTCCGAGCAGGGCAAGAGTGGAAAGGAAGGCCTTACTTGCTACATCGTTGACAACACAGCCAATCTTCTCGGTCTTCTGCTCCAGCACATGGCGTAAGAGGGTTGTCTTGCCTGTGATGCACAGTCAAGCTCAATTAGCGATTCCCAGTCTGGACCTCTAACAAGCATACCAGCGACGTCTCGGTTCACAGCGGAGACCTACTCCACACTTTGCCTCCCACCTGATCCAAGGAATCCACTGAGCATCGTGACAGGAATCTTGGATCTCCCTGCTGTAGTCATGTTTGATGATTTCTCTGGGTCTGTGGTATGTATGAGCGAAGCTAGCTCGCTTAATCAGACGCTGATGCTTGATTGGCAAGCCTGAACCCTGCCATTTTCAGACCCTGCCATGGTTTTCTGGAAGAATCTAAATCTGCATTTAGGTTTCCAAAAGAAGTTACATCACAACTTCACATTTACGAGCCCCCACAGCATTGTTTCCAGGGAGGTGCACAGGATAGCGCAAGGAGGGCGAGGAAACACATACCACCCTCTGTCTTGGAATTGTTCTGACCATCATGGATCGTTCCCATTGCCCAGGTTGTCACATGGTCATGTCCACAATGTCCACAAGGAGCATTTATTCTTCCTAGAATTTAAATTGAGGGCGAGCCCTGGCAGATCTGGCCTCGTAAAAGTGTGACTACGAACACTTTGGCAACGAAACACACCAAGATTCTCTCCAGGCTGAGGGAGCCATGGCCATGTATAGCTATGTAAAACAAATGGAACGAACCTTTCCGGTGCACACCAATGTCAGTCTGGATGGGGAGATTTACCAGCAGCACAGTCACTCCCCTGGATTCTGTGCCCTCCAGCTCCAAGTCCATGACGCTTCCCCATGGCCAGGTGCATGTTACCATCGCCGTGTCATATGCCTCCATTTACACGTTTCGAAAATCCGAGGGCTTCTGACTGGAGGAAGTGAGCTAAATCTGTGGCCCGTCCCTGTCAGTTCATGCATGTTGCAGCTTTGAGAAGATCGGGAAAGTGGCATGAGGTGGCAAGTATCCCCCTTCGAGTTCCCATCCCTGCCAAGTCCTTTCAGGCTAATGGCAGCCTGAACATGCCAGTGGATATGCAGAGGAGATACAGAAGGCTCCAGCCAGGATCGCCACCAATGACACATTCATGCTGGTCAAGTGGGTGGCGGGGATCTGGAAATCCAGGCTGCAGGCTCAGGTGCAAGGCTGTCAAGGAGGCGTGGTGGTGGTACAGACTGGCTTGGAAGCCCCTCAGAAGCACCTCTCCCAGGCCATTCAGGCCATCTACTCCAAGAAGCTGTGCCTGACAGAGCCTGCCACAGGTGCTTCAACAGGTGCATTGCCAAGGCATGTATATGAACTGGTGTTGCACAGTGTGGTCTGACAACGTTGGCGCTTGGGAGCATGCCAGGGAGGTGGTGCTGCACATGAATGGGGAGCAGGTGGTCGATTTCGTGGGAGACCTCTTCATTGGCTGCCTGAGCGCCCTCCAGGTCACTTATTTCACCCGATGCAGCTTTGCATTTGCAAAGCGGGCGGTGCTGCTGTGCAGAGTGTAAGATGATCCCAAGGGTGGGGCAAGATGTAAACCCAGGAGACACGGAGCATTGTCTCTAAATGAAACATATTTATCTTATCCCATTAGCAATGCTTGCGGCCCACTATTGAAGCCAATGTCCAAGATGAATGGCGGTGACGATGTGACGAGCACAATGTTTGACTCTGTGCCGAGCTGAAAGTCAATTGCCAATGAGTCTTGCTCATAAATTGTGCTGAAATTTCATTGCATCAAGGTGGGCAAGAGCTAATGAGGTTATTATGAGAATTTGCAGGTGGTGGCTTTGTTGCTGGACTGGATATACGTGCGCCTGCAAGCCGGTAGCCTGAAGGAGGGAGCTCACAAATCCTGGGTTAACAATTTGGCGGAATCGCTGGCAAAGAACTTAACCGTCCTGGAGGCTGAAATCATCCTGGCTGGGCTCGATCAGAGGGCGGCAGAGAGCTTTGACAGGTCTTCTCCCCTGTGGCTGGACCTCCGCAAGGCTTTCACCCACATCCTTCCCCATGGGCAGGTGTGACATCTTCCCCTACTTCCCTATGCTGGTTTCTATTTCGAAGTATATTGGGAAGACGGGGCCAAGCACCACCTCCAGGTCGCAGCATGTAGCAAATATGCTTCCATTGCATTCCACTAGCAATTTGCTACTTGAAGGTCCCCGGTATGCTTAAGAGGAACAACGAGCGCTGCTTGAAAAAGTATTATGAGCAATGCAGGAAGAATAACCACCTTTGATTGTACTCCTTATTGCACCCATTCTGCTGTTAATGCTTTTCGCACAATTTTGGACACAAAGGCACCAAAGTCGCTCATGAGACGATGATTGACAGCAGGTGTATGTTTTTGCCAGGCGGGTGCTGCTGGATTTTCTGGGGACTCCAGTGGCTCTCTTTAGGGGCCAAGTAGCAGAACGGTGTTCAGCATCCCCCTCTCCTATTTGGAGAGCAATTCCCAAGAAGGTTTTCTGAATGATGGGGTCCTGCTGCTCGAGGGGTCGGGGGCGTCCAGAGGAAGGTACATTATATCAGCCTGTGGTAACCACGCGGCCAATACCTCCCCCTCTTGCATGCATGATTGCATTGCCTACAGCCTCTTTTACAGTGCTCTGCGCAAAGGATATTTTGCCACTCATACATTTTGAGACTGGCAAGGCGGCCTAAAATCCTTGCTTGCTGCAAGTTTCTGAGAACATCTGGAGATGTCGACCCCCTGCCCCTTTTTATCGGCGGTTGGTAGATCATAGGATTGCATTGTGAGTCATGAGATGTGAAAATTTTCGTGGAACAATGAAATGGGGGACTAGACAGCATGCCCGTTCAACAGGTTGTTCCGGTCCAGCGCCACACATGGACCGCAGGGGTGGGGATTGGTTCTGCAGCGGTTCGATGATCGCACAGCTGGCAATCACTACCCCAGCCACTCCAACACCACGGTGTTTGGGTGCCTGCCGCGGCTGGGGAGTGCTGGGGCGGGGATGTACATGCTACAAACCTGCGGGCACAAGGGGAACAAGAACAGCCCGGACTTGCTCGCCGGCCCGCAGCGACAGGCTGCTCACCAGGTGGGCCCAGGATCCTGAGCTTTGCCACGACATCCGCGGGATTCCCAGTCTGGTGATCTGCGCCCGCATGTACTGGGGTTCGTAATGAGTAAGTGCAGGTTGGAATCAGAGCAATAATAAGACAGAGACTTTTCCAGGCCTGTCATCTATCCTCAGAATCATATTGTGACATCATGTAGATGTGCGAAATGTCTCTAGTCTGCTCTGACTTGCACCACCGCACTTCAATACTGCTTGAAGTGTGTCCTGCACTATTTTGGCACTGCAGAGTTGAGTACTGCCCATGCCTGGCCTTGTTTGAAATGATCACGTTGGTCAATGAATAGGGAATGATAGAAAATCCAAGCTTGCGCTTGGCGCAACTTTGAGTGCGGGATTTTGAAGGGCAGGACCTTGAACGACGTTCAATTAATAGCACAGCAGTCGGTGAAAGCAGCTGCTAGAAATCTGTGAAGACTATTTCATGCTTTGGAGGTAAAGCCTCAGAATTAGTGGATGCTCCATGTTGCAATCATATGATACCCTGTCCTCTTCTCAGATAGTATAGAACCCCATCTTCATAAAGCTGCTGCCTTCAACGCATTCTCTGGTGCCTACTACTGTCTTCACCTGTAGATTGCAGTTGCACTTTGCAAACGTTGAATGAAAGTTCCCCTCACTCCTGTTGGGGGCTTCCACCCTGCCCATGCATATCAGGAACTGCTGTTTTTGAAGTGAGCTAATCTTTTCTCTGTTCTCCTGTAACGTTCAGAGTCATAGCATTGCAAACAAGTATTACTCTTCAATCGTGCAAGCAGATCCAGGAAAGCAGTACTGGAGGTACTGTACATGTCAAGGGCATGTATCTCTTTCTGTTCCTTTGCTCAGACATGCCATTTTGAAGCCACACTCAAAGGAGAGTAGTTGTGGTAAATACCTCCATGCTAACAAGGCTTTAACATTTTGTCCAGTGCAAATGCACCGCTTGCAACAGTCAGGACCTAGGTTCTTAGACCACTCTGTCTCGATCATATTCCTAAAAAGGCAGGTGCAGGTAAGCTACCATGGAACTACAGCTCATGTCATCATGTCACTATATCATCACAACAAGGTCAGGCAGTTCCTTTTCCATGCTGTTTATGAATGCGACAGAGTTGGCGGACCACACAGGGGCGTCATCGTCCGCCCTTTTGAAGAGGTCCAAGCGTTGCAGATGCGGCAAGGGTCTCAACTTTTCCAATTGTTGGCCTGAACTGCAGCGTCTCGTTGTCGGACACATCCAGCCTCTCCAATTTGGTCAAAGCAGTGCATGAGGGGATGAAGGACAGATTGTTGCCGCTGAGGTCCAGGCAGGTCAGCAGCGGCATGGCACTCAGCAAGCCGTCCTCTGACAGGATGTCCAGATCTTTGCAGCCCTCAACTTGGAGTTTGAAATCCACGAGACCGCGCATCTTCCTGAGCGCGGCAACAGGCAGGAGCGTCGACAGGGGGACCTGCATTGGGCATAGGAAACTCTGTGAGACCCCTTATAGGCCCATTTTGACGGTGCCTGCCACTTGCAAGATGTCCAAGCAGGGATAGTCACGAAAGGAGATGCGGTGAGGTTTTTCCTTAGGCTATGATAACATTGGAATAGAAGAAGAGGACGACTTGCGGGGCAGGCAAGAAGACAAGAATCAGGTGGCAGTCTGATCTCTAAAGCTTTCAATCGAGCTGGCTACTGATCATGCTCGGTGGCAAGGTCATTTATGCAAGAGGGATATCAAGTTCCCCTTCGCTTTTCAAGATTGCCTCCATCAACCAGACATCCCCGGGTTGCACCCTTCCACCCTCGCTCTTGGCAGTCTGCATGAGAAACGTGGCTGTCATGATCAGCAAGGGCTGTACCTCTGAATCAAAGGGCTGAGAGGCCAAGACTGCCAGGTGAGTCAGATCGCGCATGGCTTCTGACACCAGTGGTCCCAGGCCCTCCAGGGGTTCAATGGGGAAGCGAAACCCGACGCGGAGTTCGCGGAGGTCGGACAGGGTGGCCAGGTGGTGGTGGCCACCCTTGCAGCTGTCCAGTGAGAGGAGGGTCAGGGCACGCAGGTTGGAGACCTGAGGGGATAGCATGAAGCGTCCGTCTGTATGGAAAGAGAGCTCCCTGCAGCACACCTTAATGTCCTTCTTGGATTGCTGTTGTTCGAGTGTGAACATGCTGCAAGCTCACAAGGTTGTTGGTGCATTGGCCTGAAACACCAGACTGCCATTTCAGAAGCCGAGGAAAAGCAGAGACCCCTTCTTGGCCCCGCAACACAACCTGACATTCGTCTAACCCTTCCTTCCGCCATTTTCTCTTTCCCACATTTGGAAAGTCAGCACACCTGCCTGCTTGCATGTACATGGAGCCAAAGCCCCTCACTGTAAACACCCTCACACCTCACCTGAGAGTCGTCAGCTGGACAATGCCCTCGACAGCGGCATCACTGCCAACATAAGGCGTCTCAGCGTCAATGGGCGGCTTCACTTTGACATTCAACTCCAGCCTAGTTATGCTGGTGAGTCCAATGAGGGCCCTGCCCAGCGCAAGCATGTGTATTTCTCCAGCAAATCGCTCCTTTACCGAGATGGCCAGATCCTGCCGCACAGCGTTATCATTCCATCGATTCCTGGCAAGCTACTGTCCAGGATTTTGTGCTGACAAGCCTGCAACGTCCCCTGTTTCCACATATGGAATGTTGACGGCCAGAAAGCGCATCGTCTTCCATCTCCCTGCACTTCAAGAGCTGCAGATGTGTCCCATTTGTGTGCTTCTCTCGGAAAGGGCACACCCATTTTCTGGCAATGGAAGGAAGGAGGCGCACCTGGAGATTCACGCCTTCAAGGTAGTCCTGCGGCGCAAGGACCGAGGCAGGCTCACCCTCATCCAGATTCGACACTGCATCAGGGTCCAGTGCGAACCTCACCCAGCGTATGTCCAGCCGCTTCAGCGACTCAAACATGGGGAGGCAGGTGGCCCAGTTGTCCCAGTCCTACCCCTGGCGCTTGACCCACTCCAACGGCTGATCTCTGAAACTCACGTCGTCGGCGGTGTCCGGGCATGAAATGGTGAGCTCTCTCAGGCAGGGGCTGGAGATTGCAAAAACGGAGAGGGCCTGTGCGAGCATGGCCCTGGGCAAGGGATTGCCAAGCAGCTGGATGTCAAGTTTTTCAACCAGCTCCATGCACCTGGACTTGGCGACCCAAGCAAGGAACCCTGTCCTGCGCCAGAGCCCTGAGATGCACACTGACATGTTGGTCTCCCGAGGAGGATGCTCCAGACACATAGCCAGCCACCGCTTGCACACAAGGCCAACTGCTCCCACCCTGCAGAATACATTGCCTTTAGTCCCTAGTTCCCCCGAGTGATGAGTGCGGATGTGCTGCACATCCGTGCAGGTAGGCTGTTGTGAGCACTGAAGGGGAACACTGTGAGAACTGGAATGGGTTGAAGCCAAAGAATCTTGTCAGTGTGTGAAACACCTTTTGTGCACGTCCAGGTTCTTCAGGACGTGTTGGAAGAGGTCCTTATCGATGTCAGCCCAGCTGTGCTGTGCAGCAAGCACATGCCTTGCGCAATTTAATGAGCGTTTACTCGCTGACATGCCCGCTGAGGAGTTCCAAGCTAGATCCTTCTGGCCCTGCGTTTACTGCAACTCAGAATCGAAATTGGTGATCGTGATGGATGGACGAAATGGTCGAAGGAAAGCCTTTCCCGTGGCAGGTTGTCACAAGATGCATATCACCTCGCTTGCTCAAACAAGGTCTGATTCTTGCGATTGCAAAAAGTATCTTCAGAGTTGAATCAGTCACCGAGCTCTGGCATACGTGAGCCAATAACTCTCGGTGGTTCGATTTTGCATGCGTGTGTTGACCGAACACTTTGACAACGAGGCACAACGAGGCGCCCTTCAGCTTGAAGGACAGATGGTCACAGAACGAAGTCTGCCAGTGCACACCAATGTCAGTCTGGATTGGGAGACTTATCAGCAGCACAGTCACATTCCTGGCCTCTGCTCCCTCCAGCTCGAGGTCCAGGACGCTTCCCCAGGTGCAGAGCTACTAACCCTATGCCTAAGTTTCACCAAAATTTCGCAATCCAGGGCTTTGACTGGCCTCCATAAAGGAATTTGAACCATTCCAATGACCTCCTCCTGTCAGTTCGTACTTGTACTTAGCACAGCTGCCAGAAGCTCGAGGGAGTGACATGTGGTGTGGTTCCTGGCAGGCTTAATACCTCCGTTGATGTGCAGAGGAGATCCGGAAGGCCCCAGCCAGGATGGCCATTGCCGACGCGTTCATGCTGGTCAAGTTGGTGGCAGGGATCTGGGAGTCCAGGCTGCAGGCTCAGGCGCAGGACGGTGGGGCAGTGGTGTTGCAGACTGGCTTGGAAGTCCCTCAGGAGCACCTCTCCCAGGCCATTCAGGCCATCTACTCCAAGAAGCTGAGCTGCACTTCGGACACCCTGGGGTCCTTCCTGTACATTGCAGACTACCTACAGGTGAACCACTCCAAGACTTTTGGCCGCGAGGCTCTGAGCACCAGTCTGGTCCTTACGCTCCATATGTGCAAATTGTCATGAAAGTTTGATGGAGTTGAAGAGCTTACCCTGTGGTGGAAATGAAGCCAAATGACGCGCTACGATACATTTTGCATGATGATGGGGGATGCGAGTAGTGACTTTGGTCATGTCCAAACGCTCTCATCATCGACAGATTCTTTCACTGCAAATCTACCATGTAACTGCAGCCAGCGCCCGTCCTCCACATTTCCAACCCTGTTCAGCTGTTACCTTGACATTGTGGACTTTCGCCACAGATCGACTGCCTGCTGAAGCCAATACTGGTTTTCCTGCAAAATGATGTGCTGCCACAGCTTCCGGGCATGGTTTACGGCCTGGGTTTGACCTTCCACCATCTGCACCTACCAAGGGAGGACATTGGGATGTGCCAGGCAGCCAGAGATGAGGTGACGCCTTCATTGAGAGATGCTTGGGTTTCATCGAGTCCACATATCCTGCTGGATGTAGCATTGAGCTGCGCTTAGGCCTGGAGAAAGAGTATGAGGAGCATGACCATTCATTCCCACATCACCTGAAGAGTGTTCAGCAAACACCTGTCGGTATGTCTTGATCCCTCTTGGCTTCCTGTGGCAGACTCCAGTCTTCAGACGATGAATCTGACAGAGTCTGCCACAGGTGTTGAAGCAGCTGCGGTACCAAGGCGACTACCACCTGGCTTCCACGGTGTGGGCCGACAACGATGGCGCTTGGGAGCATGCAAAGGAAGTGCTGCTGCAGATGGACGGGGAGCAGATGGTTGAATTCATGGAACCCCTCTTTCAAGGCTGCCTGAGCGCCCTCCAGGTTACACCCTCCAACTTTCACAGCTTTGGATCTGCATGGCAGACAATGCTGTTGTGCAAGGAGTGTGGCAATCCTCAAGGGCACTGCGACGTGCGCCCTTAGAGGAGAGAGAGCCTTCTGTCCATACGTGATGCCCAC
Source organism: Chloroidium sp. JM (assembly GCA_004335615.1). Taxonomy (NCBI): domain Eukaryota; kingdom Viridiplantae; phylum Chlorophyta; class Trebouxiophyceae; order Watanabeales; family Watanabeaceae; genus Chloroidium; species Chloroidium sp. JM. The sequence goes on along the minus strand of QAXI01000449.1, from coordinate 1,423,925 downwards.
ATGTTACGGCCAAATGTGTGGACAGTGAATGTGCCGAGCTGAAAGGCAGGCAGGACTGTGCCTAGTGGATTCAGAGTGTGCTTGGAAAGTCCTGAATAATCAGAATCCACAATGTGCCCACCACCGCTGAAGCCCCTCTCACAACCATGTTTCAAGCGTTGCATCACCGCAGACGAGGGTTGATGAGGAGTAAGTGGAGGCTTGCAGGTGGTGGCTTTGCTGCTGGACTGGGTCTCGGTGCGCTTGCAAGGCAGCCTGCAGGAGGATGCCCACAGTTCCTGGGTGGACAATTTGGCAGAATTGCTGCGCAAGCACACGACTGCCCTGGAGGCTGAAATAATCCTGACAGGGTTCAATCAGAGGGCAGCAAAGAGCTTCAACAGTTCTCCCTTGCTGTGGCTGGACCTCTACAGGGCTTTCACCGATGCCCTTCTTCATCCGCAGGTATGTCATCCCTGTCATCTCCCCACTGTGACCCCATGCTGGTTTCTCTTGTGACAGATCTCGGAAAGAGGGGGCCACAAGAAGCGCAACAGCTTGCAGCATGCTGCACTTACACCTCCATATCCATATCCATCAACGACTTGGAAAACTTGCTCTTGAGGTTGCTTGAAAGCACATAATGCGTGCTGCAAGAAACATAAAAACATTCATGATGGGGTGTCATCTCCGTATCGCACCCATTCTGCTAGTGATGCTTTGCCTATGATTTGGTTTACCGAGGCCCCGAGGCCCCAAAGACAGTCAATGAAGGTGATAATTTGTCTACTTCAGATGGGTGGGGGATCTCAGAGAAGGAGCAGAGCGGTCTTCAGCGTGCCCCTCAGAGATTTGAAAAGCAATTCCCGAGAAGATTTCCTGAATGTCAGTGCCCCGCTTCTGGAGGTGTCTAGGCCAACCAGCAGCAGGTAATTTGTCTTGTGCCAATTACATGATCAGCACCTTCTGCTGGCGCGTGCACAATCATTTTGTATGCAGCCTCGATTTTTCTGCTCCACAGGGCCAAAAAGATGCAAATTGAGAGGCCGAGCCGGTGTGTGATATTAGTGGATGCTGGAATTGTCTGGAAAATCAATGCTGGTAATTGGAATTGTTGGCCTCACCTTGGCACTCTGAGTACCAGAGGTTTGCATTGTGAATCATGAGGGGCAGGAGTTTCTGCGTCTAAAGGGACCAGGGGAGTGATACTATGCCCGTTGGACAGGTTCTTCCGCCCAAGCGCCAAACATGGGGCGGAGGGGTGGGGGCTGATTCTGCAGTCCCACGTCATATCGTATCCACGCACAACAGCCGCCGTCTACCCCGGCCCATCTGACATCACGGTGTTTGGGTGCCTGCCGCAGTTGGGGGAAGCTGGGGCGGGTCTGTGCACGTTGCAGACCTGCGGGCTCAAGGGATATGAGAACAGCACAGACTGGCTTACCGGCCGCAACGAAGAGCTGCTGACAAGATGGGCCCAGGACCCCGCGTTGTGCCACGACATCCGCGGGGTGCCCAGTCTGATTGTCTGCGCCCGCATTTACTAGCCCACCTTTTGCGATCTTGTGGGAACCTATGGCTGTCTGGAGAGCAGCAGGGGCCTTTTTGGAGTTGTGTGCCCTTGAAGTGCAGCCCTGCTTTCTGTCAATGTTGCTGTTTTGTTGGGATGGCAAGTCCTCCCACCTAAATCAGATGATGAATGCATGAGATGGTGTAGGCGCTGAATGTGGCAAGTCTAGCTTTTCGGCATTTAATTGTTCAGCCATCTTCTAGAGTTTTTGGCCCTTTATCACTGGCAATGAGTAAGTACAGGAATGTTGTTAGAATCAGAGTGACTGACACATCATCGCCTGCAATCTATCCTCATGACCATACTGTGACATTTATCATGTAGATTTGTGAGATGTCTTTTGTCTGCCCCAACTTGCATAACAGAACTTAAACATTGTTTGTTCTGTGTCTTGCACTGTATCAGCACTGCAAAACTCGCCACGGCCCATACCTAGCATGATTTAGAAATGAGCATTTGTATTAATAAGCGTGAATTGTTTGTAGATAGCCAAGAATGATCTTTGCACAATGAGAGTGCAGGAATCTCAAGCATAGGATCTTGAAATGGCATTCAATTGTCAGCACAGCAGTCAGTGAAAGCAGCTGCTTTAATTCTGTTAAGTCTAATTTATTTTTCCCCGGTGAAACCTTGAAATCAGTGAGTGCGCCATGTAGCAATCATACGGTACCCTGTCCTCTTCTCAGAGAGTATAGAACCTCATTGGCATAAAGCTGCGCCTCTGACCTTTGCCGTTGCCCACTGCTGTTCTCACCTCTTGATTGCAGACCTGCAGTTGCACGTGGCACACAATTGATGAGACTTTCCCTCACGCTGTTACTGCGCTTCTATCCTGCCCATGCATATCCGGACCTGCTGTTATGAATTGAGCCCTTCTTGTCCCTGTTCTCCTGCAACTTTCACAGGCATAGCATTGCCAACAACACGTCATCTTCAATCATGCACTCTCCCGCTCTTCTCTCTGGGCTTCTGTCCGCTGTTGCTTACATGCTAAATAGCAAATCAATAGCAAATGAACGAAGCCTCACCTAAAAGAGCATCACCAGTGGGTGGTGTCCAGAGGGCTGGCCATCGTGCCCCAAATCCCTGTTGGCATGGCCAAACACCTTTCCTAAGGGCAATGGCTCGGCCTCTGACCACCTTACTCTGGAAAGGGGGGCAGATGGAGGACTTGACCGTCCAAGATTGGTTTTCTTCTCGCCGCCATGAGAACTCCCACCCTCCCCCAATTTGGTGCTGCTAAATTCTGAGGAGGTTTTCAAGACCCTGCTGCCTTTCCTCCGCCGTGACTGCTTCTGCGGGGCTGTAGCCAGGTTGATTGGTGCCCCTGCCTTCTTGGAGGTCCATAGGCTGCCACTGGAGAGGAGCATGCTTGCCTTGATCGCATGTGCTGTGGTTTCATGCTCAAACAGAGAGCTGCGGGGCAGGGGTTGCACCTCCTTGCAGGCCTCGATGCACGGGCGCAAAGCAGATTCCCCCCTTACTCCTGATGGCTTCCTTGAGATATCCTGTGACCTTGTCCGCTTGAAGCTCAACCTTCCCGGCCGGCGGCAGATTCCTGACTCCTGTGGGGGGGGCACATGCGCCGCCTCAGTGTGTGGAGCCGCTGATCGCAAGAGATCCCAGGTACTGGTGTATCTCCACCACTCCTGGCTTTGCCGTCCAGCCTCTCTGCTACTTTGGCTGGGCTGCAAGCTGCCAGATCCAAGCAGGCTTTTTGCACGCTCCACCATTTCCAGGGCTTGACAGAACCGCTCGTCTGCCTCCTGCCGGTGCTCAGAGTCTGACCTGCATGATCACCATATTGGTGAAATCTTTGCTATGCTGATCAGGGGGGTGGAAACTGTCTCCTTGTGCATGCATGTGTCTTTGAAATGCAGGCAAGTAGTGTTCATTGCAAGATTCAGAATGATAGGCCTCGGCAAGTAAAGTTCTTCCGCTACCGCTCCACCCTATGTGAGGGGCTCAGGTGCCAATCAAGACACTGAAAGCTACAGGATTGTACCTGAGGGCATCAGCTGCCCGCATGCTCACATCGCGCACACTCAGATCCGATACATCACTGAAGGCCCCCACACTCAGCACCACACTCCTGCTCTCAATGGAGTCGAAAGTGTCAAGGATGTTGCTGTGATGAGGAGTCTCCCCCGCGTCTGCGCCAACATCTCCACCAGACAGCAGAATTCTGCTGCATGTCTCCCCATTCACAGAGCCAACCTCGAAGATGTGGGTGTGTCTTCGGCCGCTTTGCTGGTGTTGGCAAGAGCTGTCATCCAGATGGGTCTGGCACCTGCATGGGATACCGCCATTCATATTTTTGGCAGGGCATACGTGCTAGGAAGTGTATTACTGAGCATGTTTCCTGCTGACACCCCTGCTACACACAGCATGCACAAAAACGGTCTCAAGCTCTGCTACTTGTGGCATTTTGGGGCTGACATGAAAATGTGGTGCACAAAAGTATAGCTCACACGGGGCAGGATGCGCGGCATCGCATCCAGGATTGCACGCAGCGTCGGTGGAAGATGTGGCCACAGGGCAGGGTGGAAAGTGAGGCGGTTTGGTCTGTTCCGTACTCCTCATGGCAGATTGAGCATTGCAATTTTGCCTGCAGTGTGCAGGGAGTTGTTCTCGTCACTCTGCCCACCACTTCTCCATGAACAAGTGGCTTGGGTCAGGATTGGGAGGAGAGGCGCCCTGTGATGCTCACCAGATCAGGTGTGTACTGTTGAGAAGACAAGGCTGCTACGACATGGCTGGGCAGGGGCTGCCGTTTCATGCGCTCTGCAAGGCAAGCGTATATTGATGGGGCGGCCCCTCTCTGAATAGCTTGACCATATGATGATGGATCACAGCATGCAATCAACAGTCGTTTATGTGTGAGAGATCAGTCAGAGAAGTGCTCACTTTTCTGTTGGCAGGGGTTTGCTGGGCTGTGTCTGGTGGAGAGGGGTGTGTCAGGTAGGGTGGCCACGCCACAGCATGGCATGCACCACATGTGACTGCTGACAAATAATAGTTTTGCCCCCAGAGGAGGAGTCACGTGCATATGCTAGGCCTCAATCCTGCATGGCATAGACGTGTATTCCTATGGCTGTCCTCATGTTCACCATTCTCACAGAGAGCTGGCCATGGTGTGGCAGTTTCCCGGGGCATGGTCAAGTACATGGGTGCAGCAGTGAGCATGATCATTTCTGTATGAAAAAGAGCAACTGCTGTGCATTCCACCCCACATTCTGGCCTTGAGAATAGTGGAGCATGTATGGGTGACTCTGCTGCAACCTACCCAATGCCAGCTCAACAATATTGATTCTCTGCAGTCTCCCTACCATGTGTTTCCATTGGTTCTAGGTCCTTTCCCATTCTAGAGTACTGTCATTCTTCTCCCTAATCTCCAAGGCCAGCCGCTTTCGTCGAGGGGTATTGTTCGCCCACGTGCTCTGTGAGTGCCAGTCCTCATTGTTTGGTCCTAGAAGCTCCTCCGCCTCTTGGGCGCCACCGCCATTTTCAATTTTGCATGACTGGATTGGCCCAGACTGTGTACAGAAGCACAATACTAGCAGGACTTCATCCGTCTAGAACTGGTGAGCTGGATGTTCAAGACACTCAGCAAAATGTCAACAGTGCAAACTTCTCAAAAGCGTTGATGCCTGCTTGGAAGCAAATTTTTTCTGGACAATAGCCGACAGAGTGCAAGTCTCAGAAGCCTATGCGGCACAGACGGCTGAACAGTAGCAGAAACAGTTGCAACAGTCTCATTATATACACATGTACATGTACCTGCCAATAGGACTTGGTGTGCGCTCTCTTTTGCAGAAAGATTGCAGGTCAAAATTGAAAGCAGGTTGGAGACATGCTAGCTGGACCTCCCCCAACCCAGCTGTGACAAAAGATCGAGTCCAAAGACACTGGTGATGTTACTTCCCCTCTGCTGGTAGTGGTATCCGGCTGAGAAGGAACACCAGCAGGACTCCAGCTGCCGCACCTGCAGAAACAGACAGGCCTGGGACAAGCGAACGGAGCAAGAAGTTGAGAAGGATGCAGTGCAGTCAGAGTGGGGGTACATTCTTTAAATGCAAAACTTCTTGGTCTGGCTTGCCGTTAAGGAGCTGGATGAGACGATGATATGAGAAGCAGCATGATCGCTGATTATTGCAAAAGCTACATGAACCATTCCTTGCTAGGTCCAAAAGCTCTGGGACATTTGTTTTCTGAGCTGTCTCCCCGGAGAAGTATCGCAGTCCATCCATCCACCCACTCACATTCCTTGGCATTTCCTCAGGACACCAAGCAGAGTATGCAGATTCTACGAGTGCAAACGCAGACTATTCTTGCAGCGCAGAAACTCACCGAAAAGGTGTGCCAAATGGCCCACTTTTGCTCCAGCAATCGTCATGCCCTGGGTCCCAAACTGCATCTTGGCCTCCTGCACAATTTTCAAACTTTGAATTCAGAATCAGGCAACTCAACGCCCTTCAAAGTCCTCCTTATGTCAGAGATGCATCGACTCGATGAACTTGTCATCAGGCGATTCACGCCTTCGCCTTCTGACTGTAATTGCTTTCATGGAGTACTCCTGTGTGGAGTTTGTGGTGCAGAGACTCACATTTATGACTTGTGAGATGACAAACTGGCCCAAAATCGCGCTCTCCAGCAGCTTCCTGGGGTTCCAACTGAGCTTGCTGAGCACGGCAATCGTGAACAGCCCAAACACAGCCCCAGAAGCCCCCAGGGAGTGCACATTGCGCGGCATCATGAGATATGAAGCCACGTTTGCGCCTGCACGTTTGCTCTGTGTTGGTCGCACTTTCAGCTCCAGCAAATCTTGGATGTTGGCAATCTTTATGCTCAGAAAAGCAACAATCGGAAGCTCTCCGAGGTACTCTCAAAGACATGATGCTCTGCCATGTAGGGCAATCAATCCATCGGAGGAGGCTTTACCTAGAGCGCAGAAGATGTAGGATGCAATGACTCCAAAGGCACCTTCCTGCAGCAAATGATACTGCCTGCTCACGAAGGCTAATGTGCCTGGGCAAAGCTGCCAGTACTGAAGACATGGTACCCCGATACTTCGCTTTGATTGTAGAGAGCAAATGCATCATTGACCGGCTATGTACCCATCAGAATTCAAAGTGTCCAAATGAATCTTGCCTCTTCCTCGACATTGCGGCCGAAGATGAGCAGCAGGAATGCGTTTCCGCTCAGGTGTTGCCAGTTCGCATGGCAGAAGGCCGACGTAAGAAACTGGTACCACTTGGGTGACCAGTGGTTCAGGTACAGCCTGCTGACGGGCAGTCCTCCCAAGTGGTCAGCGGCATAGAGAGCACAATTCAGCAGCAGGAGCAGGAACACCCCGTTGTAAGCAGTGTTGGTAAGGGCTTTTCCTGGCGGGGCTGGCTTTGCCAGTGCCGGGGGTTGGCTTGACAGAGCTGTCCCAGGCTGCTGGTCTGCACGTCATCGTGTTGCTGAAAGGCATACTTTGGGGATGTGAGGGAGGGGTTTGAAACCGAGGAGTGGGTGTCCAGTGGGTATGGAAGATGCTTACTAGCTGCTTGTGAGCTCACTGACGACCTTCCGGTAAAAGCGGTCAGCTTCGTGATGTTTTTTATGTTCCTTGATGCTTCATGCGTCCTGCCAAGCGAAACAGTCACCGCTGGCATGCATCGGTTGTTCAGTTTCAGGCTCCGGAACGGGACTGACTGGATAGTTGAGCAGCATGGTGATCTTGTAAATCGATGCATCATAGTTCCTTCGATTGTTTGAAGAGAATTCTGGAACGCTTTCCGAAAAGGTCTATCTGACTCAGCAGGTACTCGAGTTGGTGCGCCTTCTGCGAAAGCAAATCGAGCTTGTCCTTCCCCTTTAAGAAAGCATAGATCTAGGAGCGCTGATTTTGCTGAACTGCTCGCGATCACCTCTACAGTACTGCCGGTGTAGGAGGTTGCACTGCGGCTTCGCCTCAGTTTGCTGGCGTCTTGATAGTTGCTATCACAGAATCTAGGTAGAGTAATACTCTCTTCTGCAATACACACCTTCACTTGGCTTTTGATTGTTCTGATGATCAACATGGCTCTCAGGAGAAAACAAGGTTCACATACTTTACTCCCACGTCAAGTAGCTAGTCAGAGCATCCAATCTAGAGCTCAGCCAGAGCTGATCAAAGTTTGCTTTCCAAGGTGTCAGGCAGCAAGAGCTGGCAGATGAATAAGTTCAACAAGCGGATAGGAAGTGCTGGAAAGGAGCGGAAGATCAGAAAGCGGGTCAAGGCCAAGCAAGCTGGAGCAGCACAGCACCACAAGGCCGTGCAAAAAGTGAGCAGCGGGAAGAGGACTGGCAAGGCAGCCAAAAGGCGGGAGAAAGCTGCCAATCTGAAGGTGAGTGTCTCATCGGTAGATATAAACACTGTGGCCCCTAAACTGGCCGTGTACCGTTCATCCAAGACATCCTTCAGTGTCGTTAGGTATACAGCTGCCCACATGGCACTCATTGGAGTGCAACCATCTGCCCAGATCGTCTGAATGGGGGAGAAATTTGGATGCAAACCAATTTCGGTATCCCTTTTGGTGCTCACAAGAACTGTCATTCTGTGCCACGTCCCTGCGGAATCGTTGAGGCCAGTTGCCATATTATTGTCATGCCCAGCACCATGATCCAATTCCCTGTGCCAGAATGTCTGGAGGATGTTGGCTCATCTTGTTGCTGATCTTGCCATTCATAATTGCAGGTGAAAGCAGACCTGGAGGCGGCAGGAATGCTGGACTCTGAGATGAAAGATGCCCCAAAAATCTGAAAGATCTCCAGATTTGTCAAGACATTGAGCGTTGCAAGTAGTGTCCTGTTTATTGTGCTTTCATCCATAGAAGTTAAGTATCTGCAAGAAACGCGCACCAAAAGCAAACTGTGGACAATTACTGAGACCGAACAGCCATGTCCATGGCCTCCAGAACTGCTGCTGGGAGGGCAGACAGGGGTGTGGCAAACAATTACTTGATGTGTTTGCGATTGAGCTGTCTGTGCTCTTATTGTCCGCCAATACCTCCTCAAGGACTATGCCTTTCAGGCTGGTATTACCATAAATCTGTTCCGGAACAATCAGCTCAGCAGCTGCCTGAGATATCATTGTCTATGAGGCCCTCGAAAAGATTAAGACCAGCTGTCTCTGGACCCTTTTCATCTGCTCGTTTTCGAGAGACGTAATCGCAGTGATACTGCTAGCATCTGAAAAGGCACTTCTACAATTGCAAGACAGTCTAAATGGTTTCTCTGCCTAATCCACCTAACTCCACTCTCTACATCTCTGCACTACAGTAGATAGTAGTATCGCAGATCTATGCAGACAATCTCTAATATAGTTGAAAGACTACTGCAACCTATTTTTCCATCCCAAAATGCGCTGCCCTTTGTCTACTTGCCGCTGCATTCAGCTGTCGACTGCTTCGGGATTCTTCTGCATCACTCTGCTCATCAAACTGCTTGGATCTTTTCCAGACCCCTCTCCTCCAGCTTCTGGTTGACAATGTCCAGCGTACGCTTGTACAGGTCGGACCATGCTGCCTCGTCCCGTGCCAGGCTGTTGCTGGGCTCACGCATGGACGCGTTGTCAGACTGCAGAGCCAGCAGCCCAATCCATGGAGGAGAGAAATAGGATCCTCCGTACCCTGTCAAAGCAGCTTTAGTCAGAATTTGTGATCTGGAAGATCCAAAGACATCTACAGAGCTGTTTGAAGAAGGTCATTCATGCAGCAACCCTTGCGATCACGCATTTTGAGCCTAGGCGTGGCTCGCTGCCTCTTCTCACCTCTGACGTTTGGATCTGTTGCGGGGCGCTGCAGGCAATTTGATGCGCGGTCGGCGCCCTGGCCGTACACCTTGGTGGCGATGTCCACCCCAATAGCAACCAATTTCTTGTGATCCAATTTCCGGCCATTGAGTGGAGTCTGCACGAGGCCTGGCTGCGAGAGAAAGACTTCCACATCTGTACCCTGTGGCACACGCATCCAAAATTTTGCTATATAAATCAAGAAGCCTGAAAATCCATCTAAAACCTTCCTAACACTGCTCGAGAGTGTACCACTGCCAATCAGCTTTTGATGTAGAAGGGCCCCAGCCATGTTCATGTTTACAGTGCAAGTGTCCAGCAAGCACAATCACTTACCCTGAGGCGCTTGTTGAGTTCACGGCCCATCATGATGACCATGAGCTTGCTGTTGCTGTACTCGAACAGGGAGCTGTCGATTGCCTTGTACCCTTCCAGGTCATCCCACCTCACCTTCCCCAGCTGCTCAAATAGTGAGGCCATGGCCACAATCCTGCACAAGCACTTCCAGATTGTTATGGCATGAGCACAGAGAAATGCACACAATACAGCGGGGACAAGGTAAGGCCCTAGCAGCATCTGAAAATTTTCAAGCCATTCGTTGCAGACCAGAATTGCACCTGGCCTCCCCTGTATCCTTGGCAGTCTTCTTCAGATTGTCTAGGAGCAAGTGGGCCAGCAGGAAGTGCCCTGTTTGGGGGCTCAGTCAGCAACGTTTAGGGGTTCTTGTCACACTTGCATGTGTAGGTACAAAGCATATCAAGCCAAAAGCAGTATGCAAGCACTTGACGCAAGAGCGACAGGGGCTGTTGGTAATCACCAAAGTAATTGGTGCCCACAGTCGTCTCAAAACCCTCCTGTGTGCGATCAAAGGGAACCAGGAAAACGCCGGCGTTCTCGACAAGCACATGCAGCGGCACGTTCTTCTTTTTGAAGTCGTTTGCAAAGTCCACAATTGACCTGCATGCCCAGCGCAGAGTGCTTGTCAAGGCGGAGGCTTGCACCTTTCAGACCATTTGCAGGCGCATGATCGCCCTGACAGGTCAATATAAGTGAGGACAGGAAATGAAACAGGAGAATGTTACTTGAAAGATGTCAGATCCAGCTGCATCGCTTCAACGTTTCCTCTCGCTCCAGTGTTCTGCACAGTTCCTGAAATTTAGCCTGGATATACATAGTGGGATTGGTGGCCACATCTGACAATCACTTCTCCGCGGCATGTGAAGCACACTGCATTGATGGAAGTAGTCATGTTCATGTCCCAGACAAGCGTGCCCTTTCACCTTGATCATGTCGGCTGCCTTGCTGCAGCGCTCCAAGCTACGCCCGGCAATGATAATATTCCCTCCCTTTTTGGCGATGCTCTCAGCACAGCTGAACCCCATGCCACTCGATGCTCCAGTGATCAAGAAGGTCTTCCCATCTTGCGGAGGCATGTCTTTGTTGGTCCAGTAATGCACAGATTTGGCGTCTACTCTTTGTTGATTGCGCAAGACCTGCAAGCGGTACCACAGAAAGCCAATATTGATGGAACTTGCATTCCTATCCATGGACTATTTTTTGCCATTGTGAGCAGACTTTATGATCACTAACACCTTGGTGGAGTGCACCTAAGTCTTGATTGCATGATCAGAAACATCACACCGTGAAGGGCAGAAACAGCAGCATAAGTATAAGCCGATGTGTGGACTGTGCTGACCTCTCGAGGAGGAGGTGTCGCAGTTCCTGACGACATCCGGGCTTGAGCAGCTCGGCGAAGAGCTGTGCGGTTTGCGGTCCTGCTAGGGTAGTGAGATGGGCTGTATGACGCGAATGCCTGACGCTGAGAGCTCAGGAACGATCTCATTTCGAAAACTGCTTAATGGGCACTTGACACGCCAGATTCTCTCAAATGCCCAAATGAGTCAGCTGATTATTGGGACGGAGCCTGCTAAAATCGAGAAAACTACGTCATTTGACTTAGATATTATCAAGCGCTTATCTTGTCTTTCCAGCTCTCAGATTCATCAGCTTTGCCCGAGCAACGCCAATCGAGAATTGCCTTGACCTGTTCAGCACACAATGCAGCAACCACTTGATCAATTGTCCTACAAAGTGAGTCCGCGTGCTATGATACTGTCTGAGAATGTCGCAATGCCTATCTATCAAGAATTTGCTTCCGAAAATTTTGAACCTTGGCACGGCGGGATGCATGGCAAACCGCAGAAGCAGAGAGATGTGTTGGCGGTGCCGCTTTGGCTGCTCTGGCACTTCTCTCAATTGCTGAAATGCGGATGATGTGCAGGGCGCCTCCTGTCCAAGATTCCCTCGATTGCCAATTTTGCCTGGACAGCATGTCCCTACCAGTACTACCAGCCTCCGCGTCATGGCCATCAAGCAGGCCGCCAGGAGCGCAGACAAGCAGAAAAATCGCTTGGCTAATGGCACCAAAGAAATCGGTCAAGCAGGTCCAGTGCAGAGGGTGCTGGAGGCCCAGGAGAGCTTACAGCAGAGCGTGGATGTCAAGAAGCTGCTGACGCAAAGCTTGTTGGTTGGGCTGACCTTTGGCACAGCCTTCCAAGTGACGCACAACAATGGGCTCCTGCCAGTGAGTTCTCATGACTTGGGAAAAGTTTGTGCCAGATGCTCTCACGCTTTTTGGAATGTATCAGACCTTATCTGCCCCACATATTATACACAGACTTCACCTTAATCAAGGTGTATGAGAACACGTGTGCAAAATCTTGACATGCAAATGTCAGCTGAATTTGACACACAGCACAACTCACCAACGCGTCCCTGTTTGTCTGAGCATCAAGACATAGCAGAGGAGTTGAAGCAGTGTGCTTGCCAAGTCCTAAGATGCCCCACTATGGCATGAGAGGCATCTCCAAGCCAACAATCCTGCCTGCAGGTGTACGACCTTTGGCCCATCAACATCGGACCGTTCCTGGAGTCTGGGGTCGTCCCCATCGTGCTTGCACCCATATGGCTACTGTACGGCTACCTGTACCCCTTGCTGGATGAGGTGTTTGCCGATGAGGAGGCCACCAGGGAAGCCAACGAGCGAGCAACCGCGTTCTCCACACTGGCATGGACGTGGGTCCTAGCTGCAGCGCAGTTCATCCTGAGCGATGTGATGTACCTGCAAGGCTTGCCGCATTGGCAGGTGCCACCTGCCTACCCCCTTCTACGGGCTGTGTGTGTGACCTCAGCAATCGCTCGCCAGAACGAGTGCGGGGAAGAGCGACAGAGGTGGATTGAAAAGCAAAACAGATTAAGGTGAAGATGTTGAATTTGCTACCTTGTTTTCAGAAATCTCCAACAACAATCTGATTACCGACACATCTGTGACGCTGCAGATCTACCCTGTCATGGCTGCGTGCACGGCGTTTGTCTATTTGAAGTTTGACCGCACCAAGACGGGGCTCATTTTGGGAGCCCTGCTTGCAATCGGTGCTCCAGCTGGGGAGGCGGTGATCGCAAATGGCCTGCACTGGTGGCACTACGACCGCCCTGACACGCCCTTCTTGGACGTCTGCTACTGGACAGGTAGATCATTGCAATTGCTATTGGATGCATTGTCAATCTGCCATGAAGAGTTTCTATACTCATGCAGGCTCTGTGTTTGCAGCTTTCTGCTATGCCACATACGCCTATGGGGTGGGCAATTTTGCGCGCTGGCAGATTGCTCGCCAGCAGAGGAAGTGAAGGAGTTACACAGTGTTGATTGGAAATGCTGTATACCGCATATCTGAGCCGCTGCAATTGTGCTGTTGCTTGCACCTGTGCTGCCCTTTGAGCCTTGTGTACATCATAATTGCAAGGGTTTTCCGCGCAGAGAATCATATAGTAGTGTATAGATAGAGAAATTGCACTCCTGTGGTACTAGGGAGGTGGTGTCTAGTAGCAGTATTTGCTTACTAAACAGTGACATGTTGACTGTAGAATTAGTTGCCGACCTCAGTTTGAAATTTTTGGGAGTATGAGCTTGCCTCTGTAAGGGCTGCGAAATGCATTTGCTAGACGTGTGCCTCCTCCCTTGATAAATTTCAATGACTGCAACCCACTACAAATATCCCAAGTCGCAGTCTCAGACACTTGGCTCAAGCGCTTGACCGCGCTAGCTCTGCTCCCCTACAGGCTTCTTTTCACAACTTGTTTTGTGAGATGGAAAATCTTTCAAGAGTTGGCTACACATCGTCAATTCAGCGCAGTTGTTGGCATCAAAGGATCGTGCATTTGTTCGCTGAATCAAATTCGCAAGAATTCAAACGTCCGGCTGAATTGCTTGCAACCCTCCCTCCATGATTCGGATCCGGTTACGGATCGACAAATGCGAATATGCTTTGCAGATTTGCCTTCACCCTACATGCGATAATATAGAACTGCTTTATTTTCCACCTACAATCCATCAGGAATTTTCCAGCCAGGTGTGAACTCAGCTGGTACTACAGCATCGAGTGATGTGTAATTGTTAAATAGTTTCGGATTAAAGGCTAAAACAATTAGCTTGTTTGGCGAGGCGACCAGTAAGCAAGTGTGCGGGAACTCATCGCGAAGAGGGAAGTAGGCAACTGCAATTGTGCGTGTATAGAGCGTCCGAAGATTTTTCGAGAGCTTCCTTTTTCGGGAGCAAGATGACCGGAAGTCAGACTTTCATTCGTGGGTCAGGAAGATTCAACACACGACCAAATCCTGGCGCTCGTTGCCGCGGGATTCATAACAGGTGATTGCCGCTGCAAACTCTCTCATTTTATATTTTTGGAAACGATTGAGATTTCGTCAAAATTAATCTTGAGGCACCTTCACGATGTTTTCGGAGCTGATATGCGTCAGGCCATTGCATGCCTGCATCCTTGACGTGGACTTTGGTTCTCGCAGACAGCTCTGTAGATGTTCGGCGGACCTCCACAGACCCGGACAGAGGCTGCAGCGGCTGATGCAAAGTTCTGCCAACAGCCCAGGCATACCTGTCTCAGAGCAAAGCAGTGGGTCCGCTTCAGCTTCCATGGTGGAGCCATACAAGCAGACTGAGGAGCAGACGCGGGAGACCCAGATGCTCGTGCAGCTGCTGCCACCCAGCCTCAGGGACAGCCTGCTGTCCCACCCTGAGATCTCACAGGTGGATCTCGTGCTCTATACTTCTCAAGAAGCAACTTTGCACAGGATTTCGCTAATTGCAAGCCATTCTTGTCCTCCAAATCTGTGTTCCGGGAGAGGAGCTGCGCATTGGAGATTGGTCATCGTCGCGACAGCTCATTGGTCCCCTTGCTCGGCTGAAATTTCAACCTTGCCCTTACAGTAGAGTCTCACTCAGACTTGGACCAGACAGCAATCCACAGTGGTTAATGTGGCAATGCAGCGTGAAAAGTCTGCCCTTTGCCTCGCAGTTGCTGGAGGTTGTGCTTGACCTGGGCAGGATTCCCATTGCCCGCTTCCCCAGCGGCGATGTGAGGCTCTCTGAGGAGGCGGTCAGCCATGCAGACCTCGACGCAGCTGTCGCCCTGGTACTCCTACCCCTACCCTTGCCTGCCAGGCCAGCAACCTGCTTACTTTCCATGTCTTATATGCCTCCCACAGCTTTGTGCAAGTAGTGTTGGTTCCATTCTTATGTAGGAGTAGGGCAGAACGCAATTCCCAAGATGTGATGGGGCACTGGAATGATGCAGGTGGGAGATTTTGGAGATGACAATAGGGCAGGCATCAATAGGACGCTGCACAGAATCAGCTGCATGCGCAACAGGTTATACTTTGCTCCTGATGGGTGGAGTGTCTCTGTTTCTGATTTTAAGGACCAATATCTGAGGGTTTCCCGCTCGCTGAAAGGTCATGGCCAACAGAATGCGTCAGTGCTAGATATTTGTATCATCGTTGATGAGCCTGCAGCTGCTTGCTGATGCACTTGCATATGAGACAGGTCGACAGATCTGATGTGTTCCTTGCAGGGATGGAGCAATCGTAGGGTTGACTTGCCGGGTGGGAAGGGCCATTAGCGGATGTGCTAGCCTGGCAGCAGACTTTGCAGTGGCGGGCAAGAGCCTGCTCATCTTGGGCAAGCCAGGTTGGCCTTCCCTGGCAACAGCACATCTGGCAATATATTACATCACTATGTGTACAGGCTTGTCGTTTTTAACATCCTTTCTGATCATAATGTGGATTTCTGGCTGCCATGGCTGAGTGCACTGATTTCGGTATGCGCCCATGCAAATTTGCCTGCAAAATAAGGGATTTGCCGTAGGTGGGGAAGGTTCTTCTTGCCTTTTTGGATGTCATGCTGCTCCCTGGCAAAGACAACCATCATGAGGCAGACAAGCTGTGCGATTGCAGGTGTTGGGAAGACCACTGCAATTAGGGAGTTGGCACGTTACTTGGCAGACGAGGTCCAGAAGAGGGTTGTGCTGGTGGATACGTCCAACGAGATAGGGGGGGATGGGGACATCCCCCACGAGGGCGTCGGCTCTGCCCGGCGGATGCAAGTCAAGAACACCTTTGAGCAGCACAAAGTGATGATTGAGGCCGTAGAGGTGAGCAAAGCACTGCCACCAGTATATATCCCCCTTTGCAGCTGTGCAAATTCTTACAGTGCATGTTTATTAGCGGGATATCAAGGAGGCATAGGGCATAATCCTAGGAATGGAAGAATGCTTCTTTGGGTTGCTTGCAAGGTCAGATTGCATTGTGCCAAAAACTGCATAAGACAGTGGCATCATTTACAGAATAGCAATTTCATTCTCGTTACCGTGGAAATTTGCCAGCTGAGATTTCTCACAGCAGCAATTTCTGCCCATAATCCAGGGAGAATTATCCAAGCTGCCGAAACCAATGATTTTTCTGCTGATACCAGATGCCTGCCTGCAGAACCACATGCCGGAGGTGATAGTGATCGACGAGATAGGCACGGAGGCGGAGGCCCTGGCGGCGCGTACCATCGCGCAGCGCGGGGTGCAGCTGATCGCGACCGCGCACGGGGGGCACCTGGAGAACATCAACAAGAACCCCTCTCTCAGGGACATCCTGGGGGGCATCGAGACGTGAGCTCCTAATTGGACCCCCTCCAGCAGTCACTGGACTACTTGCAGTCGAACCCCCTGACTCTCCACTCTTTGCAAAGAAGAGAGGGATGAAGCCAATCATAAAATCTGGCTATGGCTGCCAAACATTCAAAGCCTTTTCAAGCAAGCTGTGACTTCTGGAAGTGGATTGCTGGACAATTGTGCTGTGTCCTCCTATTGCAATCGTCTGGGCTGGGATCAGAAAGTATCCAACTCGTCAGTAGCCAGTGAGGCTTGTAGTTCTGTTTTGTATTTTTAAATGTTGGCAGGCAAAGCTATAACCAATGAGATAAACCGCCTTGAAGACAGGACGCGTGCACTTAGCGCTACAGTAAGACAGAGGGAGGGCATGTGTTACAAAAAGCACCATATTCTTGGTATATATGACGGAGGTCCTGATAGGGCAGGCTAGATGTTGGGATTGGCTGGAGTCTGTGGTCAGCAAAACAGGATGCAGCGGAACCAAGGACTGTCTGCCATGCAGGGTGAAGGTGTTTTAGGCAGGTCATCTGCATGACAACTGGAACATTTGAAAAGCACAACAAGTGGTGACACAAGCCAATTTTCTTGCAGGGTGACCCTGGGTGACGACGAGGCCCGGCGGCGCAGCAGCCAGAAATCGGTGCAGGAGCGCGCTGCGCCTCCCACCTTTGACGTGGCCATAGAGCTGCTGGGCCGGCGCAAGTGGTGTATTCACCCCGACATCGGCCAGGCAGTGGACTGCATCCTCCATGGTGTGCCCCCCTTCATTACCTTTCCTGCCTCTTCAACTTGCTCCAGATCCCTGCCCTGCAAAAATGAGCTTGGTCATCCCGCTGTTGGGCTATGCCAATTCTGAAGCACTGCATTGGTCTTGTCGAAGCAGTGCAAGGATCAGTGATCTGCTGAGCATATACAAAGATAATTGAATGGAGTGCATGTGTTTTGCCTTGATACGGAGAATCATTCAGAAGGTCTGCACACCCTCCAGGTATCCAACCTTGAGGCATGCTCGATCCGTGAGCCATTGCCGTTGGTCCATTCTCCTGAAGTATTCATATCGATGAGGGTAGATAATAGCTGGCCCACTTTGGGATAACAATGGACTTGCAAAATCTAATTACCGCTGCAGACTCGAAGAAGGTGTGGTGGAATCGAAACTACCTGTGTGCAGGCAAGGAGCCTGCAACTGAGGTGCGGGAGCAGGATGCGCAGGGCAGGGTGCACCGCGTGGCGGGCAGCGGGCCTGGGTTGACGGAAGCCAGCCGGGAGGAGCAGGCCCAGATGGCTCGCCGCCAGCAGCTGATGAAGGCTTCGTCCCAGGTGCCGTTTCTCATTCCATTGATGTCGCTGCGGGTGTCTTGGGAATTTGTGGAAAACACTCGGGGTTTAGCCCTGCTGCCAAAGCATATGATGCATCGAATGATACCTCGAATGCTAGAACGCTAGAGCGGTCTGTTTAGTCTCGCATGTCAGAGGTTGGGCATGCAAAATGTGCTCAGTGTCTACAAACAGTAGAGCGCTGGTTGAAAGAAGCCTTTCTTGACTCCTCAGCAATGCAGGGCATTCACGGTCACCAGATCACACTGTATCTGTGAAGTGGAAGGTGTCCTGACTGGCGCAAGCGCACATGGTATCACCCCTTCTGCTTGTAGAGATGGTGACGCATGCCCATGCTGACCTCGCATTCTGTCGCAGGGCATGTTCCAGGACATGGGCAGGGAGAAGAAGGCCGTGGGCCCTGTAGTGCAGCCCTTGTTCGTCTACCTGGTGGGGCTGGAGAATGACCGTGTGGAGGATGCGCTTTTGGTGCTGGGGCAAAGCGGAGAGAGGCTCATCGTCACCGCCAGCCTGGAGGTTAGCCTTTCTTTCCAGTCCTGAGTCTGCACCTTCCCGGGTTGTGCAGGCCAGATCCATACCAGGATGACGCGCACACAATCAGAGGCATTTCCGGGGGGTTTCCAGATGAATCCTATGCAAAAAATCAGATCTAAGCAACCTAGTGGCCGTCTGATTGACCTATTGCACACTGGAGGACACAGGTGTGGCATGACGCCAAATCGTCAAAAATTTTCAGCATCTTGGCAGATCCCAGAGAAAGGTCGATTGGCGACGCCTCACAGGAAACAGCGCTCCTGACATTTTTCAATCCAGAACCCCGCCCTCTTTTTGCTCTTAATCTAATCGCGAAGTTATCTCAAGAGGCCATACTTAATATCTGCACACATCACATCCCCTGTATCGAGGCAAGCCGGTGGCGCAGACGGCAGACGTGGTGCTGGCGATGCGGTCCCACATGAAGGCCGGCAGCTGGGCGCGGGAGGCGGCCAAGGAGGCAGGGACGCCCGTGTATGCGGTGAAAAACGGCGCAGACAGCACGCTGGTGCGCGCTCTGGAGACGCTGCTGGGGTCCGCAAACGGTGTCCTGGGAGGGTCTCCGCAGCCGTCAGGCGTCGTGCAGTACCAGAACCACGTGGTGTCCATGGTGAGTAGCTCTCTATTGTCCGTACTCCTTGCTGATGTTTATACTCAAGCTCTGTGGATGCAAGCAGCACCCAAGCTCTGTGGGTGCTGCTTGCATCATCAAGCGGGCTGGAAGGATCCCCACAGGAGCATATGAGGATGTGGAGGCAGCTGTCGTTGGCAAATGAGCTCGGTGCCGTATTGTGCTTAATTATGCCTCCACCACGTTGCACCTTGTCCCAGACCACTCAACCCCTCCTTCAAAACTATGATTGCCGATGTGTGGCAAGCTTGCTCTTCTTAATTGATAGCCGGAGAGTGCTGATGTTTGGGAAGCCTCCATCGCTGATGGCCGTAGACATGTGTCTGACGCAGTGCTTGCTTGGCCATGAAGTTCCGCGCAATGTGCGATCGATGTGACAAGCAATTCAACAGTACGCCTCCCCTGCAGAGTACGGCAGGCAACGAGGCGGAGGCGCTCGAAGAGGCGGCCCAGGCCATCGAGAAGGTGGTGTTGCCCACCATGAAGCCCATCGAGCTGCTGCCGCGCTCGGCGGAGGTGCTTGCCAAGCAGATCAGCCTGGTGGAGGGCTCCTACAAGTTCGCAACCCAGGTAGCCATATCTTCCTTCCTCATGCCGTGCTGGCGGTCATTCTGCGTCTTCGTCTGTGTCCTTTTTTCACATCTCCTCTCTGCTTCATGCTTGTGGTCATCCTGTGTTCTTCGTCTTCGCCTTGCAATTTTGCACTTTCGAGTCACTTTATTTTCGGGATGATCAGTCACTTCTCAATAGCTTGGCAATGTGGAGAAATAGTGTTCTTGAGTCCAGGTGATCGGCAAGGGCCCCCAAGCCCGCGTCAGGATCCTCCCTAGCATGGCCCTGAGCAGCAGCAGAACCAGCCTAGACAACAGTGGCCTCGTCGATCCTGCCGTGGCATAGCCTCTTGATTGTATCGACTTGACTGAACTCATGCCTTGAACCCCCTGTACTGTATTTGTGCTATGTGTATGCCATTTGAGGAGCACGTGGATGCGGTAGGTCTCTTATTGTCAGCAAGCATGGCACTGTAATGCCATGATGTGGACCTAAGCGACCAAGAGTTGTCGTCGCAATGTTAGTGACTTGTACTGTATAGGTAGGACTATTGTCTTGGTGCTTCACCTTAGCGCTGATTCACAAGTGACTGCTAGACTCAGCCATTCCGCGTGAAGGTGGCAGCTTTGAGAATCCACGACTTCTGAGCAGCAAAGTCTCACAATCAAACAGTTGCAAGAATCGCTGCTCGAGGATCAGCTCCGGGGTCCCGCAACTATTCCAGGCTGGTCGTCATGCAAAAATTACCCGCTTTCATATATTTGAACACAGCATCCTGATTGTCGCCCCAACTCCCGATTGAGGACGACATTAGTGAACAGGGTAGGTTATAAGCGACAGATCACTCAAGTACAGACTGTTGAGAGAACCACAGGCGATAGATCTGTGTGAGGTCCCGCCTGGATGGCAACTTCTGAGAAAGACTCCAGGAAAGCCACTGCAGCGGCAATGAAGGCACAGAAGAAGGAATCTGATGCCGCTCTGGCTCTAAAGGAGGGCAAAGGTACAGGATGTCCCTGCTCGGATGCTCCACTGTGCTTGAGCTTGGGAAGCACACAATTGGTCATCGCCCTGCAAGAATGCTTAAAATGCGTCCCCAAGAACGGACGTCTGCTATGTCGGAACAATTCGCAAGGGCAGCGTGCTGCGTTGAGTCGCTGCTGCCCTCTGAATTCAAACGACGCATTCTTCAGCTGCAGAGAACTCGAAGCTGGCTGGAAAGCGCCCGGCAGAGGAGACGGAGGCTGCAGACGCTCTGCAACCACAGTCCAAGCAGAAGAAGGTGGCTGACAAGGTTGCAATTGAGCCAAAAGCCAAAGCATCCGGGAAGGCTCCCAAGAAGGATGGTAAGCGGCACCAGCCTCCTTTCCACATGACCAAAGTCACTGCAGTGAACTGATCTGCTCCTCCTCTGCATCAAATGTGAAATGCCGATGATGGTTGTAGTTCTGCCCTGAGATCTCCTGCTGAGACCTGGGCTTCATGCATATGTAAGACAGTCGTACTTGACAGTCAATGCTCCTTTGAAGGAGATGCCTCTTATCGGTATCAAATCTTAAAGCAAGCTTGCTACGAGCACCAACTTCAGTGCATGCATGTTGGATTGAACACAATATATTCAGCTGAGCAAGCACCGTAGCACATGCCTAAGCTCATCATCGGTTAGAGCATTGACAGTCAGACATGATATGCTCACGTCCGTGTGATGATGCACAGCAGGCGGGAAGGATGATCCAGAGGAGGAGAAGGACGGCAAAAAAGCTGCAGCTCCTGCCAAGAGGCAGAAGCGGGAGTCAAAGGATACTCCAAAGCAGGAACCCAAGGGAAAGAAGTCAAAGGAGGAGGCTGAGACCGAGCAGGCCAATCAGGCAGATGCTACCGCACCCAAGGCTAAGAAAGCCAAAGGTGCTTGCTTCCATACCTTGTTGTTGCCTTGCTGTATTGGATATGAGCTCATGCATGTCTTCCTAGGCACCAATGCGTCTCATAGGTGATCTATAGATCCCTCCGTCTAGTTAGCAATTCCTAACAGGCTATGCCAGCCCTTACGTCCTGCTTTGTGATCATGCAACGCACCTGGTCTGTAATTCAAATCAATTCATTCACACATTGCAGATCAAAATTTATCTTATGCTACCTCAATGCTCCAGCTGGAGCCACCATGTCCACTGTTGGAGTAGACACCAAAAAAGACAGGCTGCATGCTCCAGAAGTGTGAGCCAGCCTGTGCAGCAGATCTCAGTCGCAATCTTCTCACTGTGATCATCATGCCAATTCTTTGCAGGTGAGGAGGTGAAGAAGCCCAAGAAGCAGACTGCCAGTGATGATGCCGCCGAGGGTGAGGCAGCGGCGGAACAGAAGACCAGCAGAGCCGGCCGTAAGACGCAGGCTGTCAACTACAGGGAAAGCAGCAAAAGGCTCGGCGCTGAGCAGGCCCTGGCTGTCAAGGAGGAGGCTGAGGCAGAGAGCGAGGCCGCGGCAATCGAGGAGCTGGCTTCAGGCCCTGGGCCCTTCAGGTGACCCGCTCCTTTCTGCACCAGGAGATGGTGGTGCCCTATCAGGAGGTAGAATCTGCAGCAGGTTTTGGTGCGCGCATGCCCTCTGCAGTGATGTGACTTGATGGTCCATGACAGGGTAAGGAGAGCAGGAGTAGCTCTGATTTCAGCTGCCATTCGACGTCTCTGTCAAATGTTTGGGACCAAATGCTGCTCTTGTGCAGTGTTTAGTATACCCTGAGCAGACTAGAAGGACAGCCACCATCTCCACAACAGGGGTTTTTGTCACAGTATGGCATCCAAGCTGAAAAGGTACAGGCTGCTGGACTTTGAGGTGTTTGACGACTCAAAAGAGCAGCAGCCCCTGGAACGCGTGAAGCACCAGAAGGGAGCCTTGTGGATCTCAGGTGAGCAAAACACATACAGATGCTCTTTGTTGAAAATCGCAATTGGTTAGAAAACTGTGGGCGTGTCCCCACTATACATCCTCTGCTCGTCCCTTGCAAGGGCTGCAGATGTTTGTAGCTGTTTCCACCATGCTGATTCTCTTACTCTTGCAAAGAACAAACAGTACGTGCACAACTTACTGCTTGCAATACGCAATGCCTTCTAGGGAATCCCAGCTTTGGCGAAATTACTTTCCAGACTGTGTTGAGAATTGCCCAGTGCTTGAAAAGCAAGCATATGCGCCGCAGGTGTACTGCATCCGCTGACAGGGCCCATCAGCAAGGGGGCGGGTCGGCGTGTGGCCCAATTTGGACCCGTGCTGGCCTACGCCATCGAGAGCCAGGACTCGGCGGTACAGGTGACCCATTTACAATCCCCTTTGTACTCAACCAGAGTGTGGCATGGCATGGAGAGAGCGATCCAGCAAGACAAGAAGTCTCTGCTGAGAAGTCGTTGTTGCAGCCACGGCCAGTGAGTGCAAGCATGCAAGGCATGGCAAAGTTTGCAAGGCATTTTGGAAGCCGCACAAGCAGGATTCAAGGCTCTCGTGTGCGCGCAGATCGTGCTGAAAACCCCCAAGGCCAGCTACGTCTGCACGCGCCCCGCCACCTCCTACAGGAAGACCTTCACCCACCTGACGGAACAAGCCGACATCGCCCTCGAAGTGAGTCATCCACCCATTCTCTCCATGCAGGCTTTGTTCCAAATGAGCACATGGAAAAACAAAGAGCGTTGATGGAGAAGTGGGGTCGGTGTCATGCCTTCTAAGTGCAAACCACGCCATCAGTCTGAGCTGTGGCGTCACGGATGCAGGTGCAGAAGGTGCTGAACCCCAAGCTGGGAGGGTCGCTCACTGCCAGCGTCGAGGAGGTGGTGGCTCGTCTGTCCAGGGCCAAGGTGAGAATCTTTCAGGGGACTAGGAGATCTCTGCTGGTGGTAAATTGATTTCCCTTCGTGCCCTCACTACCCTACCTCCTACTTGTTCCCTTGCCCTGCTGCAATTGTACAGTGCTGCCCAAGCTGCACATCGGATCAAAGCACTGGAAAAGTGGCTCAATAGTTGGGGGTTCGATGTGAAGGAGACGCTATGCCGGGTTTCCTGCAGGTGGGGAAGAGCTACTCGTCTGCAAGGGAGGCCCTGTTACTGAACGGCAGCTTCGTGGTGGAGTACCTGAAGGATGTGGACGCCAAGAACAGCGGCAGCCAGGGGCTGGCAGAGACGCCCGTGGCCTGTGCCATCATCCAGGAGGTGAGCACCTCCTCCTATCCTTGGCTTGGTCTGGCATGCCCACAAGCCTCAGTGACCCTTCATCTTGGCTGCTCACCAGCAAACTGTGAGACTCAGCCGCAGTGCTGTGGGTATTGGCAAGTGCCTTTTTAATCAGATCAAATAACAGCTATGAAATCCAACTTAAGAGGGCAAATCAAGGATGCAATTGCATAGGTAAAAAGAGAACAATTCAGCCAACACAATCTGGAGGTGGATCTGAAAGCCTGCTGCCCTGGCAAAATACACCCAAGTCACTCCAAATCGCTGATCTGGGCTTAGAGTAGGCCCTCCAAGGAACAAGGCAAGCATGGGCAGTCTCCCGAATTGAGGCGCTGTGCAGGTGGCGGCCATGCAGGCCGGCGGGGGTACCCGCAACGGCGCGATCGTGATCAACGAGGGGGTTGCGGCCCCCGCCGCCGCCAAGGCAGGGCTGGGCAGCGCCGAGAAACGCGCCCTGCAGGCCGACTCGGAGTACGCTCGGCAGCTGCAGGCCAAGATGGACGCCCAGGAGTGCAGGGCAGCCAACAAGTGCGTCCCGGCCCTTCGGCCATAGTGTATTGATCTTTCAAGAGATTCTGTGGAGACAAGACGTGGTGCTGGGTGTGAGGAATGATTTGATGTTTGCCTCTCCTGTCCTTGGCCCTGCCGCAGGGATATTTGGGAATGTTATGTGGGAACAAGACAGGTTGCCATCGCTGAGGAACAATCTAGTGCCTGTGGCTTGCAAACGGCCGTCCATCTGTTGCTTTCAAGGGCAGCAACAAAGTGCCAGGACAAGCGGTCTTTGCGTCCCATATAAGCTTCAGCCATTGAACAAGTTCGTCCTCGTGAGCAGATGGCAGTAAAGGCACCGTCGGATGTGGAATTGATCTGATCGATGGGCTGCAGGAGGGGGAGCACGAAGGGTGCGGCCTACATCAAGATTAGTGAGGCGGAGATTGCGGATGACTACCCGGAGCCTGCCCAATACGACAAGGTAGGCTGCACTGCCCACCACCAAGGGATGATTGAGCACCTTCAATCAAGGCTTTTGTTCTGGCAGAAATGAAAATGTTCTTGTGACCTCCGTCAAGTAACGGCAGGCAGAACATCAGGGGGGAAGCATGCCTGGAGAAGCAGAGTACTGCCCACATTTCAAGGATCTTGTGCGACCAGAACTCGTTTGGCTGTCCATTGGAGGATGATTGGAAGAACATTGGAGGGTGTCACAGTTACCCCCCCCC